>CM053506.1:45142470-45432470 GCA_028627145.1 Eidolon dupreanum
CAGAAAACATGTTGGGGTACTCCACAAGTCTGTGTGTAGTTAAAATGAAATTTTCCCTCTCTTAGCTGCTATTGTATTTTTTGTCTTACCAGTCTAGTGGCTTGTTTGGTTCATTTAGTTGCTTTTTATGCCTAGCCTAGTTCTTTATAAGTGCTCCCTTGTTCTAAAGTACATTACATGTCTCTCATATCTTCTGTTATCCTTATCTAACCCAAATTCAAACATGTGAAAGGTTATCAGAAAATACTGCTAGATTGATTGCAAATACTACCATGTACTCTATACTCAATATTTTTAAGAATATATATTTTACATAAATCTAGGGTATGCCTGTAAATAAAATATTGTAAACCACATGTATATACAGTTAAGTAGATGATAAGCCAATATATGTTGAACTCTCTCTACTGTGCCAGACATTCAGAAGAAAGCTAAAAATGTCAGGTGATTTTCTGGATATTTCTAACTACCTAGATATGTTCATGTTTTATAGCTCTCTTCTGTTTTTACACAGATGTTTCTTTGTCTAGAGACATATTCAGATTTTATATTCAGTTACTTTATAGTAAAATTTGAAGAAAGGAAAATTTTTAATTAATTTCTTTTTGGAAGATGCTTAGGCGGCATGTTTAGAAACAACTCCAGAAGCCAAAAATTTGCAGTTTGTTTGTTTTCATTCTTCTTCTTAATTTCACAGTTTGCCACATTCATTTGAAGGGGAATTACTTAAGGGTTTTGTACTTCTCCATATTTAGCACCATGGCATCTTGTGTATCGAGTAAATGCTTTTAGACTATTGCTCTTTGAAGGCAATTTTTGGGAGCTTTTCATTGCCTCGCTTTTGGCTGGGAACCCTCTGGAATCAGTGCTAGTCTGTTGCAGAAAAGTTGTGTCAACAGTACTCTGGCAAAGCCCTGTAGATGGAGAATTGAAATCCGTAGCAGAGAGAAGTAAAACAGAACTATAGGTTCTGGTTGTAGCCTTTGAGGGCCACTCCCAGAAGTTCCTGGGGCCTGGCCAATTGCTGAGCATGTAGTGGGTCTCACTCTTCATTAAGCCCATGCCTGGTAAGATATCATGGTGTCTCTGTTGAGTTGGCTTTCACTGCACCCCAATGCCCCAACTCCACACTCTTACTTGTTTTGGCCTCCAACATGCTCACTTTTGTACAAAGATATTTGCACAGACGTACCTAGAGGATCATGGAAGAAAGCGGCACTGTTGGGGAATTAGATAAGTCTTAGATACTTTGTGCAGCATCTGGAATCTAAAAATTGGGAGAAATGTGGTAGATTTCATTATCTAAAATTGTTCATTTCTCTCTGCCCCTGCCATAGTTCCCCTCTAAGGAAGGAGTACACTTCCCCAATTCATTGATTTTGGCCTTGGCCATGTGACTCTTTGGCCAATGGGATGTGAGTGGAAGTGACAGCATGCCAGTTCTGGGCCAAGGCATTATGAAATACCATGTGTTTCTACTCACTCTTTTTGCATGTCTGCCATTTGCTATGAAAACAACTTGAGACATACACTGAGCAGACCTGAACCTGACCCAAAGTCTGAAGCTGAAGCAGAACTATCCAAGCCAACCACAGATCTCTGCACAAGAAATAAATGTTTGTTATAAGCCAATAGGATTTTGAGAAGTAGTGTTGCTACAGAAACCTGACTAATAGATAGGCTGTCCATTTTCACATCCTACCCTCTGATCCTTCCTTGACTACTTGAACCAGAGCTCTTAACTAGGACACAACTTGGGTTTTAATAAAGTTAGTGGCAGGTTTTGGTGTCACAGCATTAACTTCTATAGGCTTTCTGGATGCTTAACTAATTAGGATCACAAGGCCAGCCTTAGGGTCGACCGACTGCCTAGTGATACATTATTAGATGCATTGAAACTTTCCTGATATGTGAGTTAAAATAACAACTAGCATGTATTAACTGTCCACTGCTCACTAAATATTGTACCAGCAACTTAACAATATTATCTCTAAATTTCTCCTTAAGCTTAAATCTACAAATGAGGAAACTGATGGTCAGAGGACTAACATACATCACTAAAATTATAGAGCAATGTGGAATCAGACTCTTCCTTAGGTCTGTGTAGGCCTCAAAGCTCATGATGTTTCCCCCCATATACCTTAAATGTCATTAACTGGGCATAGAGATGTGAAGAGAGGCAGGAACAAAAGAGTAGGAAGAGCAGGACTTGGAAGGAAGTCAAATTAACTATGTAATTTTCAATTTGACCTTGTCCTTGTGACCACTTCCCCCAACCCTTTTTGATGAAATACATGAGTTAGGCAGAGAATTGTAGGAGCCAGGCTGTGGAGCCTGGTTTGTTAGGCCAAGTTTGTGATTTTATCTTTAGGATGAGGAGGAAACTTGGCAGGGTTTGAAGTGGGAGGAAAGTATGGGCAGGTCTGTGTTTGGGTGTCTAGGAGAGGGAGTGGAGTGCTCTGTGCACAGCAGGTTTTTGGGGAATCTGTGCAGAGGCAGCTGCTGGCCTGAGGCTGTCCTGCATTCAGAGCAACTAGACTAGTGTTAGTGCTCAGGTGGCCACAGAAGTCAAAGAGCTGGGGCTGAGTGCCCTCTTTCAGGGACTCCTGGGAGGGGTCTGTGTAGGAGCGAGCAGCTCAGATGCTGGCATAAAGAGACCCAATGGTAATTCCCCTTGTGTTGGTTACATGGCCTTCCAGAAAGTTCTTTGACATGTTCTTGCGAAAAATATTCTTTCCCCTATGGTATTGGATGCCTTGTCTTAAGGAGTTAATTTAAGTCTTCTTAATTGGACCATGAAAAGTTCCCATTCATGTGATCTCTGGTAATGTTTGAGATGGAGCCTTAATAGGCAATTATGTCTGTAATCCATATATTTTCAACTTGACCTTTTTTGATCCACTTTAGAGATAGTTTTTGGTATTTTGCTTTTGCAATTTGGATGTTTTATTCTTTTAAATTAAATGCAAAAGCAAAGAGGAGAGGAAAATAAAGATGCTTCCTTAAGAAAGTGGCTTAGAAAGTCTCTTGGGGGCCCATGGAAACGTCAGGTGGTAGGGACTGAACCCTCAGGCAGATTGGCATTCTGAAAGGCAAGGAAGCCTGCAGGATGGAGGCTCACTAGAGAAAAATCAGGAGCATTGTTTCAAAGCTAAGTTTGATCCATATTAATATTATTTGCAGTTCTATGACTAAGGGAAAAGGAGAAAATGAAGATGGCATGGTCCTAATTTATGCCTTTGAGTTCTGGTTATTTCCAAACTGCCTGCAACCGATAGCAGAATTCCTAGTTTCCTCATGTTGCCATAACATGCTACCACAGAATGGGTGGCTTAAACAGCAGAAATTCATTTTCTCATAGTTCTGGAGGCTGGGAGTCCAAGACAACATGTTGGTGGGACTGGTTTCTTCTGAGGCCTCTGTCCTTGGCTTGCAGGTAGCCTTTTCACTGTTCTTTATGTGTTCTCACAGCCCTGCTATCTCTTTGTATGTCCATATTTCTTTTTCTTATAAGAACACTAGCCATATTGGTTTAGGACCTATCCAATGACCTTTTAGCTCAATTACCTCTTTAAAGGCCCTGTCTTTAAAAAATAATCACATTTTGAAATACCAGGGGTTATGGCTTAAACGTATGAATATTGGAGGGGGATACAATTTAGTTCATAACAACAGACAAGAAGAGTGAATTTTAAGAAGATATGAAAGAAAACTCATGTAAGCTTAATGAGGAAGGGGATGTCCCTAATATCTAATATTCTCTTGTTCTTTCCATTGTCTTAAAAGCTAAGAAGCAAAGTAGTATATACAATAAAGTAGTAGGATAATCTTAGGTTAACCAACTGGAAGGGAGATAAAAGTCTTCACAAAGTTTGACTGAAATAAACATTTGATCCTTTTGTTATAAGGGAGAAGAGTTATAACACATTCCCATCACTCCCTGCCCTGTTTCTCCAGTGAGCTTATTTCTCCCAGCCAAGAACTCCAGGAACATCCAAGCTCTCAGGTTTCTGCTGGGTCCAGTGTAAGAGCTGGACATTCTAGGAATTGTGTTTTGCCTCTCATTGTTTTGTTTACCTGTAGTCACCAGGGTTACTTCTGGGGCCCATACACATGATCTGACTCTAGATGCATCATCGCCCCTCTGACTAGGCAAAGTCCTATTTCACAAGCATGATAGGGAAGATCTGCCCTTAGGGTCCCTGAAGACTGGTGGTACAATTAGCTCTTTTATTTCCTTTTCTGCTTCTTACAGTAGAGTGTCTCATATTAACAGACAGGGCACCATCAATAATGCACAGATGCTCTGTAATTGGGGCTTCCTTTGATGTTAATTTAGCTAAGTTCAGTGCTTTTGTCAGTAATAGCAATTATGCTCTTCCTTTTCACCAAGGACATTTTAAGAAAATTTTATTTTTCATACGAATTTTAAAATACGGCAGTAGATTTGGAGCTATATTACCTGAATTAGAACTCATTATTTCTTTTCAATAGCAAACTAATGCTCCTGTCTAGGATCTAAAGTTTTGTATATGTATATGCATATGTATATGTGTATGTGTATGTATATGTATACTATACACATATATGTACATGTACATGTACATGTGTGTAGTATATGTATAGTCTATGTATATGTATACACATACATACACACATACATATATATACACATACACACACATATATGTATACTTTTTTTCTTTTTAAAGTGGGGGATTTTAAGTGGGGCTTTTATTTCATGACACCTTTAAGTCATGAGTAAAATTTAGAAGTGAGTCACTTTTTTTCATTGTTGGTACTTTGCATTGTCACAGAGCTAGCTACCTGGCTTAGTAATCTCTCCCATGTTTTATTTGGCCCACTTTTATTCATTCCTCCCCACCACCCAACCTTTACTTTTTTTCTTGACGTGATTCAAGTTGATTCCAGCTCCCCTTTTGGGAACGTTTAAAATCTGAATTTATTGTGGCTCTGACATTCCATGGAAAACCTATGATTCTTACTTTGTTCATGCTTGGGCTGTTTTCAGATTTGCTGTTCTATTTAGGGGTCAGACCCACTCCAGATTTTAGGATTACATTTAGGTGTGAATTAAAGGCTGAACTTCTGTCTTCTGCCATCCATTTCTCCATTGTTAATGCAAGGAATATAATGTCTCTTACCATGTTTGTTGTGAGGGTTAAATGAGGTAACACATGTGGGGAGTTTACATTATTTCTGCTATGTAGAATTAGGACAGCTAGTGTTATTAGCTGTGTATTTTCAAAACAACTCTGTTTTTGTGGTATTGCCATGTTACTGGTTTTTGTGAGTGAATGTGATGAAGGTAATTATGGCTTGAGATAGGTGGTATGTTAGATGGCTTGGGCTGCCACAACAAAACACCATAGACTGGGTAGCAACAGAACTTTATTTTCTCATGGTTCTGGAGAAAGGAAGTCCAGGTCATGATGCCAGCCTGGTCAGGGTCTGATGAGAGCTCTTTCCTAGCTTGCAGATGGCCACCTTCTCACTGTGTCCTCATGTGGCAAGAGACAGAGACAGAGGGAGGGAAGGAGGGAGGGAGGGAAGGAGAGAGGGAGGGAGGGAGGGAGGGAGGATGGAAGGAAGGAAGGAAGGAAGGAAGGAAGGAAGGAAGGAAGGAAGGAAGGAAGGAAAAGAGAGATTAAAGGTTAGGGCTTCAACATATGATTTTGGGAGGAATATAATTCAGTCTATAGAAGGGGATATTGCCCCTATATTCCTGGTGGTTTAACTGAGTTTTATACTTAAATGAAATGTTTCTAAGACTTTTGCTAAGCATCTACCTACTGATGAGAGTACAGCATCTAAAAGAAAAGAATATGGGTAGAGAAAGAAGGCCTTCTGTTCATCCTGGGGAGGCCCAGGCCCCTAAGCTTGGCACTCTCCTGACGCTCTGCACAAGACTATTTTATTCTTGTGCTGATGGTGAAGGGAAGGAGGCAGGATGAAAAGAAGGTACCAGAAAAGTCAGTTTAGTGTGGATGACTGAGGAGTTTCCACGGTCACTGGTGAAAACGTGAGGTTGGCGGTGCAGCAGCCCCAGTGAGCAGTAGTGGAGAAACAAGTGTCTGTGCAGGGCCCACATGGGGAAAAGGATGCTTGGTGCAAAAATAAGCCCTTAAGCTGTTTTGTGTGGGTGACCTTGGACTCAACTCTCTTAATCCTCCTCCAACTCCCTTGGCGGATCTGGAAATCAAGGCTAATGTTGAGATCCTGGAATTTGTCACTGTAGTCAGCCTGCTTCTGCAGTAAAATGGAGAAAACTGGGGAGTGAAATCTAGGGACTCGTTACACACATCCAAAAAACATTATTTAATCATTAGAAGGGCTTTGAAAACCCAAGGTTGAGATATTGGATCTCTGAATAATTAGAAAAGAACCAAGAGCTGTATTACACAAAGTCATTTTTTTTTTGAAAAATCTGTTTCAGTTCAGTATAATGTGAAAAAAAAGTAATTTCTGCACTTATTCTAGTTTTTAGTCATGGGATGTTTTGGAAAAGATTAAGTTACAAATTATTTTTTTCTTCCTTGTGTTCATAAAACCCTCAATACCAACTTGTAACTTCTACATTTTGAGATTGAAGAGACCTAATCCAAACTCTAGAATTGCATTTGCTTAGGTAAAAATGGATAGGGTGAGTAAAGCAGACTAAAGAATGAAAAGCTTTCCTTCTTTGCTTCTCCTACCCTCTTCTTTTGCACATTATATGACTAAATGTACAACTTTGTTCACATAACTGCTACAAACAGTTCACTGTGTAGGCCAAACGCTCTCTAATGCAGTAAAATTAAGAAATAATATGCTTTGAAAGTGATTTATGAGTGTGGTTAAACTGCCAGATTTACAAAGAAATAGTTCAGATCTTGGGAAGCCTCAGGAGTCACGTCAAAAATGAATTTGACCATGATTTAAACTGCTACTTTTCTTACATGACATTTAATATGTGTACTTTGGAGGCCCATATGTCTTTAATAAAATAGCATTAAGTTTTAAATATGATATGAATGCAGCCAGTTTCTAAATTCATAACCTTTTCCACAACTCCAAAATGCTAACCAATAAGGGAGTCATACACGCAATAAAACATAAACCTTAGAAAATAGCTTTTTATTAAAATGGTTAGACAGTTGGCAGCTGGGTTGCAGTGTAATAAATGCTTACAGCATTGTGGGTTTATCAGACATTGTTTACCCTGCAAGCAAGAGGGACCAGACAAGTAATTATAACCCCTGTGCAAAAGCAGTTCATGTTGAGTCCCCCTGAGTGGGTCGAAGAGGTAGAATAGTTTTTTTTGAGGGCCCTGGACAAGGAGTCTAGAGATTTGGGTTCTGATCCCTTTCTACCACCTAAAGGAGTGTGACCTTGGCCAAGTTACTCCATTTCTATAACTTTCCCAGTCTGTGTCATGTGGACAATAACACCAGCTGTGAAATTTTGTTGCAAAAGTAAGAAACAAAAGCATCTAAGGTGTGTGACACAGTGCCTGGCCCATAGTAGGTACTCAGTAAAGAGAAGCAATTATTTTGAAAAAATAAAAATAAAAAGTAATATAGGCAAAATCTTCAGGTCCCTTCTAGCGGTGATGTTCTGTTACAGTTCCAGGATTGCACTCATGAAAGGTAATCTACTTAGCCAGAGATAGGTGTAAGCCTCACAGAGAATGAGCAGGAAACTCCTTGCTTCACTCATCTTTCAAAGGCACCAGCATGTCAGAAATGACAGGAAGACACATTTGGTTCAAGAGGAGCAGGAGCTGTGCTGGTGGCCACCATCCCTTAGTTGTTCCTGGAGATAGACATGAGGTGCACAATGCAGCCTCTTCCTGCCTTTGGGGTTTTCAGTTTGTAGAAAATGTGAGTTATTTTTGTAAGTTATACTGCATTATAACCAAAGGTTTTTTAGTGCTGCAGCTGCTGTGTCTATGTGTAGGTGAATATTTAAATAGATCTCTTGGTGGAGTAGTTTTGAAGTAGGATTTCCCAATCTTAATGTTTCTAGATGCTTATGTTCAACTTGCCTTTTCTGTATCTCAGATGTAACAGCCAGTCTGGAAACGGTGTGATGTGTTCATCCAGGCAACCAAATAGTACCACACTCCACAACTTCCTTAGGGAGGAATTCCTGAGTTTTCTAAAAGGGGGATTGTAAGTTACATATGAGGTTGGCCTTTGAATCTCAAGGCTCAGACAAAAGTGTGGTAATTAAAAATTAAAAGACCCAGGGACCATTCCATTCTGTGTTATTTTATTTTTATATGTTTTTAAAACAATGTTATGATCCCATTAAGGAAAATTAAGAAAGAAAATCTTCCAACTGTATTCACAATATGCTGACTCTATGACTTTTCATTTTGCTCTGTTCTCTTCTAAACCTATCCCTTTCTATTGATATTCTATGTGTGTTTAATGCTCTACTTTTTTACATAATATTTATATTGTAGTACTTCATAGTCCTCAAATTTATTAATTTTATGGACTGTACAATTCTTCATCAAATTGATATAAGTACTGTCAGTTATGAAACCATTTTCCCACTAATTCTAGATTTTAACCTTATGTATAAAATCCTACATGTGTGAGTATGTTTCCTTTAAATTACTTTAATATAATTTTTTTCCCAGTAAGTTTATTGGATCACAGAATATGGGCACATGGGCAGTTTTAGGCTCTATATAAGCATCCCTAGGTGCAATTTTTATGTTGGCAGTTCATCCGGGATGATTCATTGCACCTACCCAGATTGGAGGAAGAACGTAGGTCAAAAGGGACACTTAACATTTCCAAAGCTCTCTTTGGGAATGGGGCTTCCAGAGTCTTATGGTTGGTATGGTTCTGGAAGAAAGGTTTGGAATCTGTAGAAGCTTCCTACAAAGCATGCATTGACCTTCTAGATTGTAGTTCTAGGGAATTACAGGTTCCCTTGAGCATCCCAAAAATTATTAACAGCATGCAGTCCTGGTCAGTGTGAATGTGCCTTTAGACCGTTAGCCAAATTTTTGCATAATACCAATCATTCTACCTATAAAAGCACAAATATGTTATTGTTCTCAATAGGCAATTTAACACAGGTTTAGGAAGGAAAAAAAAAAAAGAAAAGAAGATTACAAGCTGGCTGATTTAGCTTTTATTTCTCTTAAATCTATCCACACTTCTCAGGGGTTGTACTTGTTTAAAGATTGTATGCAACTGTGCAATCTATGTGATTTGGAAAGCAAATCAAACTAAATATGAAGTTTTAAGCACGTGCTGTTTTTAAAGAATTTCATGCATTTATTTCAAATATACATTTCTTCTCAAGTAGTGCTAAACCTATAATCTTTTTCTTGTTACATTTCTTTTCTGGGGAGGGAGGCCAAAAGGGTAACTTAGTTTTGGAGTGGAAGGTTCCTATTAACATCCACCTCCTTCTTGTGTGGCATTATTCACAGCCAAGCTATTAAGGCTAATTATTTTCAGGATCCTATCAAAGGGGAATATTTGAACTGACAAAAAAAAAGCATTTATTAAGAAGAAAAATTGCCTGTTTAAATAAGAAAAGGGATCATTATCATGTGTACCCAGCCTCCCCCTCCCAGTTATTCACCTGTGTAGGGCAGAGGGGCCAGGAGACCCCACAGGAATCTCTGAAAGGAGGTTCTAGAGGGCAGTGCTCTCTGAGATGCCTGGTACCCCAACAGGGTCCAGTGCTTTTTTTTCCCCTCATTTTTCTGAAGTCCACGATTGACCTTGGAGATGGTGTCAATCTGTTATGTTTCTTCTTATCTTGGGTAACATTCACTAGCCCTTGATATGTAATGAAAAGAATACTGGTCAAGGAGCTGGGTGCATTAATAAGGAGAGGCTAACTATTGTAACAAGTATCCCCCAAGTCTTGGTGGCTTAGCCACTGTCAGTACACTGAATGTTTCTGGACGGAGAATGAGGAGTGCCCAATCATTCAGGAACCTAGGCTTCTTCCATGGAATGGTTCTGCATTTATCTTGGACCTTAGAGTTCTTCACTGGGGTCAGGCAATGGATAAAGCAAGAGTGAGAGTATTGAGAATTGGGTGAATGATCGATGGGCCTGGATTTCAGGTGACACACATCACCGATACCCCCATTCCATTGACCAGAGCTCAGTCATATGAACACTCATAACTATAACAGAGCCTGGGAAATGTAGCTGCTATAGGCTGAGTTGTATCTCCACCCTCCTCTCCTCCCCCGCAAATTCATATATTGAAGCCCTAACTCTTGGTACCTCAGAATGTAACAATATTTGGAGATAGGACCTTTAAAGGAGGTGATTGAATTAACCTAAGTCTGTTAGGGTGGGCCCTAATTCTAATAATGACTGATGTCCTTATTAGAGGAGGAAATTAAGACAGAGACACACAGGGATGAGGGGAACGTGTACAGAGGGACAACAGTGTGAAGATGGCAATATGGCAGCTTTTTACAATCTAAGAATAGAGGGTACAGAGAAACCAACCCTGGTGGCACCTTGATCTTGGACTTCTAGCTTTAACAATTGAGAGAAAATAAATTTTTATTGTTTAAATTACCCAGTGTGGTATTTTCACTAATATAGCTTAGCTGTGTGCCCAAAGAGAAAAGTAAATGTATTTGATGAACATTGAGTTAATCCCTGTCTCAATGAGCACTTGTGTTTCAGTTCCACTTAACAGTCAACTTGCTGGGTAATCTTGGGCTAGTCTCTTTCTCCAGGGCTCAGATTCTTCACCTATAAAATGGATGTAGAGAGTAGATGATCTCTGAGCATCTGTGGTTTTGTGATTCAACCATGTGCACAGACCCCCGGGCTGACAGCTGAGTCAGGTGTGAGTACAGCAGGGGTATGTGAAGCTGCTGTCCTCTGGGATTTCAGGGGAAATACCATGATGGCATGCTGAAGAACTCATGTTTTAGGGTTCAACAACCTGGATTCAAATCCTGGCTCTTCCATTTCCTACGTGACTTTGGGTAAGTTAGTTCCTCAGTTACCTCATCTTTAAAATGGGGTTAATAAAATAAGTGTTGTTGGACTAAAGGATTAAAGGAAGTGATGAATATAAAGCGTTTATCTAGGAGAGTGGTACAAAATAAAGGCTCAATGCAATTTTTCTCTTCCTCCCTCTCTTTTTCTCTTTCATATTTTTTTCTTTTCTTTTTCTTTTATTCTGGTTTATCTTCTTTTTGATTATTCTCATTTCAGTGTCTTGAATATGAAGATGGAGAGATATTAATTTTGAAACTTGCTCTCATTTGATCCTCACAATGCTGATGAGAGAAAGGCAGAAAAGGTGGTACTTGTTTTACAGAATGGCATACTAAGATAGGTTGTGGAAGTCACTGAGTGTTTCAGAGAGAAATAAAAATGAGATTAGAACTCAAGTCTCCTGATGGCCCAGGGCTTTGCTGTTATATAATATATAACTCAGCTGTTCTGAAGATTTCTGAACTTAGGATGAGAAGATGTAGTTCAAGGAGGAGAGCCTGAGTAATTGGGACACCCTTTTGCTTCCATAAACTTCCCTCAGTAGGCACAAAATGGCAATGGTCACATTTTTCAGAAGGGGCTGCTATGGAACCAAGGCCAGTTCACACCTCGCTGTGTGGTATCCCTTTATTTCAAGGGCCAGTAAATGCAGCTTTCTAATCTTTTGTGAAAAAAAAAAAAAAGTTGTGTCTATACCTAGGAGTAGAAGGAAAAGCGGGTGATGTGGTTAGCTCACAAATAGTCCTGAATCTGTATGTGGAGACTAAATTGACCTGACCTAGTTTAGGACCA
Source organism: Eidolon dupreanum (assembly GCA_028627145.1). Classification (NCBI taxonomy): domain Eukaryota; kingdom Metazoa; phylum Chordata; class Mammalia; order Chiroptera; family Pteropodidae; genus Eidolon; species Eidolon dupreanum. The sequence goes on from CM053506.1 coordinate 45,154,272, forward strand.
CAGTGCACTTTTCTCTGTACTATGTCACCCAGACTTCCTTAACACTTCTGGAAAGCAGGAACATAGCCTAGGAATCATATTTGCTCTTGTATGTCTAGCCTAAAGCAGCTCACATCTTCACACCAGCACTCTTTTGTACACTACAAAAGAGGGTCCCAGGGCCAGGAGTTCCCATCCCAAACCAGGGGCTGAGAGAGACCAGCCAAGGCCAGAGAGAAGGAGGTGGGCAGAGGTACGCATGGTGCTGTCCTGGTTCTGTGTACCAGGTTGAGCTACAGGGGCCACATTCTCATCCGCAGAACTCAGGGGGACTGAAAGCTATTTTGAGAGGAAAATTAAAATTCACTTCACTTTTATTCAAAACAAGCTTTCTAGCAGGGTGAAATTTTGAGATATACTCCAGACAGCTGGAGATCTTCAAGTTATAGGAAAATGACAGTGTATTCGGCCTTTCTGTTGTCTCTCTCTCTCGAATGGCAGGTTATCTGTCTTTGTCATGGCTAATGTCAATTTATACTATCTGTGACCACTCGGAAGAAAAAATATTCATAATTTAAAAATGCACTGAGACAGATCCCTTCTCAATCAGGGACATGATCATGCTAGACGGAAGGAAGTACAGTTTCCAAGGTCATGGCTTCTCAGACTTTTTTGGGAGGTTGCCATTTATTTATGATCACGTTTGAGTTTCAAGATTAAGAGGAATTCTTCTTGAGTCTCTTGAAATAGAGAATTTGGAGTGATGAGGGGGCAAAAAAAAAAAAAACTGCTCAAGATCCTCTGTTTTTCAGGAAGTAGGATACTTTTTAGCTTTCCAAACGGAGGTGGCATTGTTACCCAGAGGTTTCGATGGAAAGAGATATGGATGGAGCCTCATGATTAGAAGCACTTTCAGACCAGGTATGAAAATTAAATATTCCAAACCCAAGGTCAGTGTTATTATTTCTCAGGACATACCCTCTAGTATACTTGGCCCAGGTATATAGAACTTGTACTTTCACCTCAACCTCCCACTCTAATAGTGGGAGTGGGACACCATAAAGTCCCAGTGTTTAGAAGGATGAGAACCAGCACTACGTGATTTAGGTCAGTTTTCAAGGATATAGGAGAATGAATGAATAGAGGTAGCTCCCTTTCTTCTCATTTCATCAAATAGCCAAAAAGGGATCTCAGGTATATCCTTTGTGGAAAACCTTTTTCACCCACTTTCCAAAGTTTCTACTCACCTTCAGGCCTCAGCTTTTCAATTCTTTCATCCATCCATCCATCTGTCCATCCACTCATCCATCCATATATCCACCCTTCCATGTTATATTTACTAAGTGTATTAGGCTCCTTGGAAAGCTTTGGGATATATAAGCAACTGAAACAGTGTTTCAAGCTTCACAGTAGGGCACTTTCTCAGAAAGATGGACTTAAGTCTTTTCTTTATTTTACTACATTGACCTCTTCTACAGTGCTTAGGTACCTACAGACTTTTCCTCCTCTGGGTGCCAGATAAAGCAGGTGGATTCTATAGGTTGAATATTTTAAGTAACTTGGCCTGTATACATTACATTCTTATTCCCTTTTTGTTAATCACATTCTGTCTATTAGAGTCAGATGGACAGAATTTTTCAAAGGGATTTTTAGATTGATTTATTTTAGATTTGGCTCTGGAAAGAGGAATCATAGAGAGTTAGGCTTGGAAAGAATACAGCCCAGCCCAGAGGAGTGGTTCTCTTATGGTGTACAGGGGTTCTTGTGTGAAGAAGTTTTGTAGTATGAAGAGTCCTAAATGGCTTTCAACAGTGAAGTCCCCATTAAGTCAGGACAGTTTGCAAAAAGGCTTGGGGCTTCAATTAGCTGGATAGCAGAACAACATTTCATTAGAAAAAATCTTGACATCAAAATATATAAGTGAAAAAGAGAGACCTGAGGACTATGGGAAAGAAGAAAGAAATTAAACCAAGTAAATCCAATTATTTTCTTCTAGGACATCAGCATTCACTGAGACCAGGCTATGAATCAAATCTAGAATCATCTGGTAATCGTGGAGATGGGTTTTATTTTTTTAAAAGGGTATGAATAAGTTTTCTTGTGTCTATTTTAATAATGGTAAGGAATAAGGGAAGGGACCTGACTTCATCCTGCCGATCTTTTTTTCACTTGGATTGGTACTTGCCTGGTAGGAATTCGTGGATTTCATTGCACAGAACCTTCTGTCTGAGGCACCTATGGTTATTTCCTGCCAGCTCTGAGTTCTGCATTGTGATTTCTGATCTCATTTACAACTGTTCTTCCAAGTATTTTTTAGTTCACCTAGGTCAGTATATGTCTGAAGTTTTTCTTTTTCTTCCTCCTCTTCCTTTCTTTCTATCAAAATAGATATGCTATTATTATTATTGGCCCAGTTATCTTCACTCATTCATTTTCCTTTTAGGGAATATCCTTCCTACCCTCTCCCTCTTATAAATTCTTAATGGCCCAGCTCAGATCCTGTCCTCTATGAAACCTTCTCATGAAATTGGAGCCTCAGTATTTCTCATACTCCAGAGCTTCCCTTTAACTACTCCCTTACAAATCATATTGTATTTTGTAACATTTGTGTATATCCATCTTGCTTTCTCCACTGGGAGAGTAGGGAATGTATATCATGTATCTTTTCTTATACTTCATGGGGCCAAACATAGCCATAGTCCTAAATTATCCCTTGTATTTACATTCAGCCACATTGGGATGATCACCTTCTTCCTCATGGCCAGTTGTCAGGGAAGATCTGGCATGTACTAGGTCTTGGTTATCCCACCATGTGGTATTCTGAAAATGTGTGTATGAGACAGTGGCCAGCCTTGGACCAGAGGAAAATGGTACAATTTATTTGGATGCCTGCTAGAAGTCATATCACAAGGCCACTGTCCAGATATCAGCTTTGTCTCAGGAGCTGACTCATGTTTTTCATATAAATCATAGTGAGCTTCCCATTATAAACACCTTCTAAAACTCAAAAGACTTTATGGCTGTTATTAGCTACTGCATTGTGATTTACTAGCTAATTCAGACTGATGTGTGGATGAGTGTGCAGAGGGCACCATTTGTCCCCTCTACATAAGTCAGAGAGTAGTCTAGGCTGTGCACTCAGAAGCAAATGCCTCTTCCAAAGACCTATGGTGAGTCAGAGTTTATGTTTGAAATGAGCAAGTTAGCCATCGCTCCTTTCAAGATGAGTTGTGTCTTCATGCTATTATACCTCCAGGAACCTTTGGTGGGAAACAGTTGTAGCAGCTGGTTTGCTTTCAGTGGTTCCACTAAAGACTTCCTTATTGGGGGCATAGGAGAAAATAAAGTTGAGAATGGCCCTAGTGACACCTTTATGTTTCCTATTATCAACATTAGATTTTGTATCAGCTTCCAGTTAGTGGTATTTACATGTGACCATTTTTTAAAAAAATAAAAGCATCACTATTAGATTGCCTATGGTATGTTTGTTTATATAAAATCAGATATAGCCACAGATTGTGTATAGAGTGATATATGTTTTATATACATATATATATTTTTTTATTAATGTGTTACATTTTCATTTTCTTTTTAATCCCACTGATTGCCTAAGATGAGACCAAAGAAATCTATCTATGCAACTCGATCTGAGAGTAGGGACTAAACTGGATATAACTTAGATATTAGGTTTGTAGGTTATTTGGAGGGGAGAAAAATTATCTACAGAACCACACTGATATGAAGCATACACACATAAATATAAATGTTCACCAGGTGAGCACATTTATGTGTTCATATATGTTTATATCTTTATCTAAATATGCATTATATGGATGTTATATAATATAGATATTAAACCCCATCTCTTACTCTATTGTGTAGATTTCTGCTTTGATTAGCTTACATTTAATAGACTATGTCTCCTCTTGTTTAAAGACTTCAATGATATCATACTATAGAACTCACTAGCGTGGAAATTAGATTATTCTTTGAACTTCCAAATAAGTCACCAGCCTCCAACTACTAACTTGACTTAGCAGAGATTTGCATTGTACTCCTTCCTTAGGCCAGACTTCCATGCCTGCCACTTTGGAGCAAGCTGTCCAAAATGAGGAGGTTTGTCTCCTAAAATGTTGCATCAGTCTCTAGTCTCATTCATAAAAGTACAAAACAAAGATTTATTTGTTTCTGTAATAGTAAGTGCCTTTGCTCATAGATTTCTTGTGCGATTAGCCTGAACTAGGCAACCTTTGCTTCTGTAACTCAAAGAAAATCTATCTAGCATTTTCCACTAGATGTTTATTGCCCACCTAGAGTTGGTTTACAAGCATGTATTGAGTAATTAGGGGAGAAAAGCTAAATGAGATCAAACTTATTCGATATCAGAAAAGTGCAAATTTATATAAGAATAAATTATAATCTTGCACTTATTAGACTAGAACAATTAAAAAGCCAGATAATGGTAAATGTTAGTGGGATGTGAGGTTATAGGAACCTTCACGCACTACCGGTAGGGGTGCAACTTTGGAGTGCAGGCTGGCCCTACTGAGTTAAATTAATATACTCATACCCTCTGACCAGCAATTCCATTATAAGGTATATATCCCAATGAAATTTTTACATAGGACCATAAGAAGGTGTTTATGAGGATTTTCATTACGGTATTATTTGTGGTAGTGGAGAGTCGAAGGCAACTTCAGTTGAAGGTGGCTCTGGGAGATCATAATGGATGTTTGCTTTGGAGAACTGTGCAACACTAAGAAGCAAGGCTTCCTTGGATGCGTGACAACATGGGATATATCGTATTAAATACATTTTCCTATTTTCTGTATTCTTGATGCTCTGGTATATGGGGCCTAGCTCACTGGGGAAACATTCCCCTTCCCAGGGCTAACCAGTTCTTAGAGATCACAAATGACTCACCTGGGAGCAGGCCTTTCATATGAAAACTAGCCAGTCCAGACTCTGAACTGCCTCCTCTATCTGGCTCTTACACTCCAGAAGGCACTAGTCATCCCAGAGCCAGATAACAGACAACTTGGGACAGCTCTTATACCCCAGAGCCTGCTGAACTCATTCAAACTTGCCAACCCTAAGCCTGTTACCTTGTCTCATCCATTTCTTCCCACAAAAGCCACAATGAAGTGCCTTGCTTGTACTTTCCTTCTGCCTCCTGAGTGATCCTGGTGCTTCCCCATGAAGCCCTGCATGGTGTGACATGCCCCCTCCTCTTGAAAACTAACAAACTGTCTTCTCAATGGCAATCATCTCTTGATCTGTTGGCCTCACCATACCTGAATAATAATAAAATCTACATTTTGAAACATTGATGTTAAAAAATAGTGCTTAAGAACTAGGAAACAAAATAAAATATAAACATAGTACTATTTAAATATTTTAAAACACATGGAAACAAAACAGATATGTTTTGCAAGGACTCATTTTAACATTAGAGTGGGTGTGTATGGTGGAAAAGGGAATTAAAATGGTATATAGAGGGGGATAAAAAAATAAAGAGAAGTCTTAGGGTTAGGAAGGATGAATCAAATATATTCTTTGACTTTTGCGAGCTTTTCATTGAGGCCATAAACATAAAGAGTTATCTAATAACACTGTTATCCAATAATGCATATTCCATGGGTCTAAGTCCTCCTGTAGACAGCCCATGCTATAAGAATACAGAGGTAGGCAAGAGCTTGCTGGAGGCTGAGTGCTTTGGAAGACAGAAGTCCCCTTTATGTCCATTACTGGCATTTCTCCAGGTCTGTTCCAGGGAGGATTGATATTCTGTGAGGCTGCCCCTGAAAAGTTCTTACAATTAAATATGGTGGGAAGTGAGAGTTATCTAATATACACTGGGATAGTATCAAAGGCTCTAGGGAGTCTAGTGGGGACTCCCTTTTCCTCCAAATTCATTTGACCATGGAATCCTTCCCAGTAACACTTATTTACCTGGATTCTACAAAAAAGGTGAGGTTCAGGAAAGAACCTCAGAGAACCTTGAATCACACATAGCTGAAGACACTTTGTCTAGCAGAGGGCCTGGCACATGTTAGGCTCCCAGCAGTGTTTATGAGCTGAGGGAGAACATGTGAACAAAGAGTTAGGGAGAGAGAAAGATTGGTGGAGGAGGGGCCCCTGACTTCAGTGCTGCCTCTTTCTTAGCACCCAGAGGGCTCTACCAGAATATTGCGTTATTTTATTTTGTTTTTCAAATCAAAAGCTATCAGTTCAAGTCACAGCTTTAACCATAGTGACCTTTGGCAAGTCCTTTACATTCTTTCAGTTCAATTTTTTCATCTGCAAAATGCAGGTTACAAAACTTAACTTCATAGGTATATGGTGGAGGCTAGAAATAACGTATCTGGTACATAGTAGTAGCTTAATTTTGCTATTATTAGCATTACTATCAGAACTATTAATACCTTTCTTAAATCTTTTATGAAAACAAATAGCAAACTACTGACTAAATGAACATAGAATTGTCTTGTTCAAGGTCACATAGCTCATAACTATTAGCAAAGCTGGGGCTGAAATCTACTCCACTTAGGTCCTGGTTCAATGTCATTTTCATTACACTGGACCAAGGATCCTTTTGCCTATTCCATGATTAAAAGAACTCAGCGCAAGCTCTTTGAGTGTGCTGAATGGACCACTTCACTGTGGCACTGGAGATTCAGAGGCCACAGGGTACCACAGAGATTGTTGTGTCATTGTGTTCTGAATCCTTGTTAATAACTTAGAAAATTAGTAAAAAATATGCTCATTAAATCTGTATATTACCCTAAATGGAGAGGTATTATAAACCCCATCAATGACAGAGATATGGCATAAAGGGACCTGGAGCTGTCAGGCATATGGACAGGAAATCACTAGATGAGATTCAGCTGCAGTAAATGCATCCTAATACATCTGGGGACAAATAATCTGAAACACAGATATTCAATGGGAGGAAGATATTTGGAAAGCAGTAAATGCTGAAGGGGACCTGGGGGGATAGTGGACAGCAAATTAGATATGGGTTTTCATTGTGTTAAGCCAATAGAAATTGGTAATGCAATCGTGTACTGTATTTTCTACAGTCCCCTGGAGCAGCTGGGAGGAGAAAGCCTCTTCTGCTAACCAAGATCAAGTCTTCTCGCTCCATGCATGCACTCCTGAAGATTGCCCTTGCTGGGGCTGGGTGAGGCAGGGAATGCTTTACTGTCCACAGCCCTTACCCCACAGGGGTGTGAAATTTTCCTTTCTCTTAGCTCCGCTGCCACCCCATGTCCTTGAGACCAGCTCTCTGTCCTGTCACCCACCATCTTGTTGATGTGCTTTCTGGCCAATGGAGAACAGTTCTGCAGGGAAAATCCCTCTGGTTTGCAGGGAAGATTTGACTCCAGATGTTCATTTTTCATGTAACCCAAACATCTGCCATTTTTTCCAGTGACTCTTCCCTCCACCCCCGCCATATCCTCCTCCCTATAAAGGATTTTACCAGAAGATAGCCTGTCTGCAGACAGAGCAATGTCTGAGAAAACACAAGCATCTGCCCTCAGCAGCTGTTCTCACCCACAAAGGTCAGTAGCTGACTCCTTCCACCTACTCCTTCTCATGCTTTATACCGCCTGCCCCCCATTATTAGACCCCTCAAATTTAAAGACTGCCCTTGATTTATTTTAAACCAAACTTCCCTGCTAGAAGCCAATGAACATATATTTTGATTTTCTTCTAGCCCTGACCCCACCCCAGTCGCTCAGGAAAGCCCAGCACTGCCTCAGTTCAGAGTGCTTCATTGTAGGTGGGACCTACACAGTGGGTTAAGTTTAACTAACCAGAGTGCCCTTCTAAACCTTTGTATAAGAGTCTAACTCTTGCCAACCCACACTTTTTACCTTTCCCTCTCTGAAAGATTCTTACCTTTCAAGAAGTCCTTCAGGGACTGCTTGGCGGTAGCTTGTTGATGGGGCTGGTAGAAAGCATCTGTAGGCTGGTTAAAGCCTGAAGTTATTTGCAAGACTAGGAAACTTTCTACTGCTTGTTTCTTCAACAAGCCCTGGCTTTCTCCACTCAGAATGTACTTCATCAGACTCATCATCCGGGTTAGCATTCAGGGTTACTTAGCTTTGGCCTGTCATTGTCACTCAACACTCATACATTAAGTGGCCAAGTTTAAAGTTACTTCTTGAATATTTTTAAGCACTCCAGTCACTAAATGTTCACTGAGTAACAACTCTGTGCCTATCACTCTGCTAGGTACTGGTGTTTTGGGGTGGGAGTAGAGGGTAGGGTTCTATTCATATGGAGGATTGTAAATGGAAAAGGCATCACTGTGGAAGAACTTGAACTTTCATTCCTGGTGAGTTATGGATATACGTGGATGGCAGCTGCCAGCACAGTGATTTATGAGTGATGTTCCTAGCCAAAGGAAGTCAGGCACACTTTGGAACTGTAGGCCATTGTGTACAGGGTATCTTAGTATATTTAGCAAATGAGATTGCAAACCACAGGAAAAAAAAGGCTGAGTGGGTAGAGAGGAAGAATATTCTCTGGCCAGAAACTTGCTGAACTTGTAGGGCTAAGGACCAGAGGCTTTGTAGAGGTGGGGACAGAGAATTTTTGGCTTGTCCTAGATAAATAAATCACCATTGAGGAGATATACCAAAGACCAATAAATGGAGTATTTTCTTGGAAAATCATCTCCCAGGCCTTGTAAATTATCCCTAGAGTTGGCTGGCATTCAGATCTGCATGGGGGGTGGGGAGTGCGCCAGTGCACCCCAGTGTCAGGTGAAGGAATTACATAGGGATGTTCATGTGATAGCAGAAGAACACATCATAGACTAGCAATCTTCATCCAAGGAAGCAGGGAAGAGGAGAACTACTTGCTCTGGCCTACGAATTGTAGGACTTGGTCTCTCAACTAGGTTGTGCCTGTGACCTTTGAACCCTTTACAAAGTAAAGTATACAATGTATTGTTTCTAAGGTTCCTAGAGGATCTGACACTTATTTTGTGCCCTCCCCCCTTTTGTAGTTTCCATATAGGATAGCATTTGCAATTCATACCCCATCCATGTTATTGTCCCAAGGGAGACAAAAATCCCCATCTTGCATTAAAATAAAATAAGTTATACAGGGTCATTGTAGGGAATGAATGAGGATTCTCAAAGCAGGATCATCAGAGCAACTATAGAAAGAGCTGGAGGCTTTTAGCTTGGAAAAGGAAGAATTTAGGGGGATGCCAGATGGACTGTGTTCGATATCTGAAGGGCTTCAAGTAGAAGAGGGCATCAGTGTCAGCTGTCTCACTCCAGAGATCAGAAGCAGGATGGATCAATAAGCCCAAGACAGAGCTCCAGCTGAAACCTCAAAAAAGAAAAAAGAAAAAGCAGTAATCATTATGCTGCCATTCAGTGGCACAGACTTTGATTTGCCTAATATTTGAGAGTGGTATGAAGAACTCTAACCATCAGAGCTGTCCAACAGTGGCACCTAAGGCTGGTGAAGAGAGTGATATGTCACTGCTGTAAGCTAGCAGAACTGGGTGATAGGGTTACAGCAGAGAGGACACTTCGTTCTGCTCCTTCCCTAGCCATCTGCTGTCTGTTAGGACATGGCTGCATGACCAGAGTAAGGAGAAGCAATCTCCCCCAAAGCATCTGACTTCCCTACAAAGCTTTGAACATCTGATTCAGGATGGGTTCATTTCTCTCCAGGAGGGTTCTGTTAAAATTTGTCTACTCTTTAGAGAGATTACGGTAGTCTTCCCTTATCCATGGTTTCACTTTCCATGGTTTCAGTTACTTGTGGTCCAAAAATACTACATGGAAAATTCCAGAAATAATTCATAAGTTTTTTTTTCAATTACAGTTGACATTCAATATTATTTTACATTAGTTTCAGGTATACAGTATAGTAGTTAGACATGTATATAATTTACAAAGTGATCCCCTTGATAAGTCTAGTACCCACCTGGCACCATTCATAAGTTTTAAATTGCATGTCCTTGTGAATAGCATGATGAAATCTTGTACTGCACCTCTCCATCCTGCCTGGGGTGTGAATCATCCCTTTGTCCAGCTTTCCACACTGTATATGCTACCTACCATTGTCACATGGTGGCTGATTGGATTATCAGATCGACTGTCTTGATATCACAGTGCTTATATTCAAGTGACCCTTACTTTACTTAATAATGGACATAAAGCTATTCACATAACTTTTATTACAGTATATTATTGTAAGTGTTTTATTATTAGTTGTTATTAATCTCTTACTATACTTAACTTATAAATTTAACTTTATCATAGGTATGTATGTATAATAAAAACCATAGTATAGTGTTTGGTACTGTCACTGGTTTATGGCATTCTCTAGGGGTCTTGGAATATATCCCCTGTAAATAAGAGGGGACTACTGTATATCTTGAGACTTTGAGGGTGGGGATTTGATTGGTTGCCAATAAGCAGGAAGGCCCCAAGAGAAATAGAATGTAAATTAGGAATTGATACATAGTTTCTGAATGGGAAGCCAAGCACATGCCCTCAGAAGGGAAGTCTGGTGGGCACCCAACTTATTTCCTAATTATTTATTTTGTGAATGGCCAATCAATTCCTCATGAGTCTCTTGTCAGTGAATTTACTTAAACCTTTTTGGAACATACTGGTCATTTCAGCCTATACAAACTCAGAGGGCAAAGAGTTTGCAAGGTTATTAAAAGAGTTCTTTCTTCATCTTAAAATTTACTCCTTTACCCAATCTTCAAGATTCTCTTCCTCCTTCCCACATTCTAGGATAAAATGAACAAGGGTTTTTATTTATACTTGTGTGATTCTATTGATTCTGATTGGATTCTCACTCTTCGACTTTCTTTCTGGACTAAATTTTTCCTAATTGTTTTATTTAGTTTAATATGACAATTCTTCTATCCCTCTGATTAATTCAACACACATTAAATTTTTATTAAGTTCTTATTCTATGAAAGCCATTGGGTGAGACATTGAGGCTAGAGGTAGCAAAAGCACCTCCTTCCATTCTTCATGCAGTACTATAGTGTAACCAGTGAGATGTAACGTGTAGAATGCTATGCCCTGGCAGTGAGACTGTGCCCTGCAAACCCTGGCTACTGTTCACGAGGTAGCTTTTATCTCCCAGCTATTATGGATGAAATCACTCAGATTCTCAGAATTTCAGTGAATCACCCAAGTTCCTGCAGCTGACCAGTGGCAGAGCTGCAATCTGAACCCAGCCCTGTCTGACTCCAAGGTCTGCATCCCTTCCACCGGGCAACACTCACTTTATTTGTTCAGTTTTTAGTGGAAATACAGGGCAATACTTGTGACTTCAGAATGAGTTGGAAAAGTTAAATGTGCTGGTAAAAAGTGAAGATATTTTATAATAAAACAAATAGGAAGATGAAGCAGGAAGTTTACCAGTGTCCTGGGATCCTCAGCAGCTGCTTTGTGTGGAAATCTGAGCCTTTGGTATGCACAGTCAAGGTCATGGCTCTCTCTAGCCCCAAACGTAAAATGGTAGAGTTAACGCAAGGCTCCAGCTCAGTCATCCTTGTCTGTTATGTTTGGAGGCAACAGCTCTGCATGAACCCATTAACTCAGAGGTTTAAGCCAGAGCCTTTTCCTTCCCAGACCACAGGACAAGAGTGCACCACTCTGCTTTGGGATGATAGGCTTTCCATATGCATGAAACCACTACAGCTTGCCTCCCCATCTTTCATCACCTAAATGAGGGCAGTTAATGTTTAAGAGTAGAGAATAGAGAACATAATGATGGATAAATTATAAGTTTGAGGATATGAAAAGTCAAACTGTGTAAATATGTATTTTAAACCACAAACAGAATGTTAATGCATCTTTCGCATTAACTCTCTAACTGAAATTATAGAGTGTAATGTGAGCCAACGCCCACGGGTTGGTTATGTTTTTAGATTTAGAACAGCAAATGATAAATGTCCTTCTCTCAGACAAAGAAGAGATTGGCACAGCTTTTTAGTGCAGTCACTGACAATGGTTGGTGATAGAAAATAAACTGAATGCCAGGGGAAGAAAGAGGTCATGAGATACCTGGAGGGGTGTCATACAGACTCCTGATAAGTACTTCCTGGATACTGAAGAATACCTCTGGGCTCAGACTCCTTGAAGTGGTGGAGACCCAGTGTGGTTGCCTGGCACACTTTCCTGCATTAGAGGATTGGATCGTTTTCTTAAGCATCAGCTCTATCTTGCTATGGGTTGGTGGCTGGCAGCTGAAGTGAATCCAGTTTCACTTTGTCTAGGTTTGGTCTGAGGATGTATGGTTTATTTAGAAGCCATATTCATTGTGAGGTTGCTTATGGATAGTGGTATCAAAGAGACTTAAGAGGATGTGGAGAAATTAGAACCTTTGTGCACTATTGGTAGAAATGCAAAATGCTGTGGAAAGCAGCATGGCAGTTCCTCAAAAGATTGAAAATAGAATCGTAATATGATCCAGCAATCTCACTTCTGGGTATCTACCCAGAATAATTGAAAGCAGGATCTTGAAAGGGTATTTATACATCCATGTTCTTAGCATCACAATAGCTAGAAGGTGAAAGCAATTCAGCTGTCCATCAACAGATGAATGAATAAATAAATTATGGTTTATTTACATATACATGAATATATGAAATGTGGAATAAATAAAAGGTGGAATATTATTTAGCATTTAAAAAGGCAAGACATTCTGACACAAGTTATGACATGAATGAACCTTGAAGACATTATGCCATGCAAAATAGGCAGTCACAAAAACATCAGTACTGAATGATTCCACTTATACGAGGTACCTAGAGTAGTCAAATTCATAGAGACAGAAAGTAGAATGGTGGTTGCCAGGGGATTTGGGGAGGAGGGAATGAGAAGTTATTGCTCAGTGGACACAGATTTTGAGTTTTGGGGATTGGTTGCACAACAGTGTGAATGTACTTAAGCTACTGAACTGTACACTTAAAAAAAGCTAAAATGATGTTTCATGTTATGTGTATTCTACCACAGTTAAAAATAAAAAAAATAGAGGGGGTAAAAGGAGAGATTAAAGACATGGCCTTGGGAGGGAGAGAGATCAATGCTTAAATCATGGCGCTGCTACTTACAAGCTGGAGGCCATGGGCAATTAATTAACCTTAAATTAATTAAACTTAAATTAACCTTTGAGTCTCCAAATAGTGATGATAGTAATAGTACCTCTTTCTTAGGGTTATTGTGAGGATTAAATGGAATAATGTTTGTTATGCATTTATTATGTACCTGGTGTATAGCAAAGACCTACCATTAGTGTTAGCAGTTACTTACTCTGACCTCTCCTCCCCTGTGCCTGGGAGAGGAGACTTTGTTAGTATATCCTCCAGATAATGATATTCCTTCATGAGATGTTTGGAAACACTGCTCCCCTTACTCTGCTTACCCTGATTCTGTACATGCAGATCCTACTCATTAGCAGTGTGCAGCCTCATAACCCATTGCTTTCATGAAACCCACTGTCACTGTTCCAACCCATGTTCATTCAGTGACTCAAAAAACTACAGTGGACTCTTGAGCAATGTGTGTTTGAACTGCACAGGTCTACTTATATGTGGAGATTTTTTCAGTTGACTCTCTCAGTTCAGTTGACCCATGCTGTTCAAACCTGCATTGTTCAAGGCTCAACTGGCAGTTGATAATTGGCATATGCAGAGGGCCAACTTATGTTATAAGTGAATTTTTAACTGTGTGTGATGGATGGTGCCCGTAAGCCTGGCATTGTTCAGAGGTCAACTGTATATAGCTCTTCATGTATCCATTTAATAAGCCTTTACTGAGGGCTTAGTATGAGCCAGAACGTTGGGAACACAGTGGAAACAAAACCCATTTTTACTCTCAAGCAGATTAATGTCTAGTTGTTGTCTTTGACACTTTATATTTGTTGTGTGTTTGTATGTGTAGGTCTTTTTTCACCACAATATGGTAAGTTCTTTGAAGGTGGGCCTTATCTGATTGATTGATTGAATGATTGATTTTTGTCTCCACTGAAGTGCTCAGCCTGACCTTAGATATGAAGAAAGACAGTCATACTGACTTCTTTGAGTTAGGCAGCTCCACAGAAGACACTAATTCATACGTGGGCTTAGAAGAATCCTAGTGCTGGGAAGGACCTGGGTAGAAAACCTTCTTGTCATCACCATTAAGTGGTGTTTATGAATTTTCTCCCTGAAGAAATGCAAAGGTACTCAACCTTAGCATTAATCTAGGAGAAACAAAACAATATTAAAATACCACTTCATACCCATCAACCTGGAAAAATTTAAGAAGTAACAACACCAGGTTTTGATAAGGCTGTGCCTAGAAATGAACACTTATATGTTGTAACTGGTGGGACTGTGACTTGGTGCCTGGTTTTCCATTTGGCATCACTTAGTAAAAATAAAACCTGCACTCCCGCAATTTTACTTCTGGGTGTCAGCCCGAGAAAACACCCAGCCTGTGCCCACAGAGACACAAGATATGTGTAAGGCATATGGATAATAGCAAAAAAAGTAGAAACAACTTGTAGTGGGTTAAATAGCATTCTCCCAAATACTCATGTCCACCTGGAACCCAGAGTGTTATTTCATTTGGAATAAAAGTCTTTGCAGATGTAATTAAGGTAATAATGGAGATGAGATTATCCTGGATTTTGTTAGGGCCTGAATCCAATCACTGTGTCTGTTAGAAAAAGGAGGAGGATTTAGATACGTAGACATGTAGAGAAGAAGACTGCATGAAGATGGAGGCAGAGATTGGAGTGATGCTGCCACAAGCCAAGGAATTTCTGTGGCTACCAGAAGCTGGAAGAGGCAGGGGAGGATTCTCCCCTAGAGCCTTCAGAGGGAGCACTGCTGACACTTTTATTTAGAACTATCGTCTAGAATTGTCAGAGAATAAGTTTCTGTTGATTAAGCCCTAAAGTTTGCGGTACTTTGTTATGGTAGCCCTAGCTAACTAATACAAAAGCCAACAGGAAAATAAAACGTAATTTACTCATATGACAGCATATACTACACAACAGTTAAAATAAATGAACAAATTTTCAATCTCAAAACATGATATTGAAGTATATTTGTTGTAGAAGTATATTTCCAGTATGATACCATTTATTTAAATTTTTAACAGCATATATTGTTTATAGATCTATCCTAAAGAAAAAAATTATATACTAACCCCAGGAGAGTATATAACTCTAAGATAGATGGAATAGGGCATAGGGCTTTAGGTACATTGGAAGTATTTTACAGAGAGCGGGGATATTTGAAGCAAATATGGGAAAATATTAACATTTGTTTGATAGCAGAGGGTACAAAGATATCCTCGTTTGTATCTTAGAATCATTTTGTATTTTAAATTTTTAAAAGAATTATAAAGTTAAGAAATATGTGACAGATATAGTGTTGAGTATATGCAACAGTATATGACAAGAGATAGTAGTCCCCTTACCTTTCAACAACATCAGATTTTGAGACCCCAGGAGTGTATTGTGAATTGTCATCTGATGGGGGGGGCGGTTAGGTAGGTGGGTGAACGAGTTAGAGAGGAAAGAGGAAAGACTTTGTAGTCACCACCACTATTTACTTGCTGTGTAACTTTGAACAAGTTTGTAAATGCTGTGAGCTCACCTTCCCCCAACTGTGAAATAATATTTAAGCATTGTAAAATTGTAAATACTCAATAAATGTTAGTATCCTTCACTTTGGTGTTATGCCCACCCCAAACTATTCCTGCTTTAGTCTATGGTGTGTCTCCTGAAGGAAACGTGTGTGTGTGTGTCGGGGCGGGGGTGGAGGTGGAGAGAGAGAGGAGGAGGAGAAGGAAGAGGAGGAGAAGGAGGTGGGGGAGGAGAGGGAGGAGGAGGAGGATCTTTGACTATATGGTAAGATATCCATGGCCTTTTTGGGCAGAACCTGGGCTCTATAATCTTTCTTCATAAAGACTAATTCCCTTTCCTTTGACCTCTTCTCTGCACTTTGTCCAGTTGCCCTTCATGCCTTTAAATGAAAGAACAATAAGTAGCTGGGCTGTCCCGGAGAAGGTGAGGATTGAGCCAAGTGAAAGGTCGAAGGCAGGGCATTTGTGTCCCTCACTTCCTGTTAGCCTGGTGGCTTTGCGTGACTGATTTAGTCACTGAGGGGAGCTCACCCTGCTCATCCCTCCCTAGGGGCTGCCTTCCTGGTGATTCTTACTTGCCATGAACCTTCCCTCCACCACTCCCTCCATCCTGCCCCCTCCCCACTCACTGGCTCCTGATACTTCCTTGACCCCAAACCAAGCAACCTTAGAACATATTTCAGTAGTGGGGTGCTGGCATTTCCGGGGCCGGTGGCACAATTTGGCTGTATGCAGGTGGTTGAGGGTCATTTTCCCCTGAAGGTTAAATGGTGACCTTGGTCAATGTTTAGCTAGTATCCACTTAAATGATTTCCCCTGGTTAATGAGTCATATGGCAAATTAGTTGAGGACTTTCACACCCTGCAGCTAAGCCGAGGTGGTAAGAACTGGTAATCCTGAAATTGCATTGAGTTATATAGGCTGTACAGTGAGGGATCTGTTTAGTACAACTTTCTGGCTCTTAGATCCTAATTATAAAAGTAAATCCATGAATTAAGAGTTGCAACACTTGAAGAACCATCAGATGATGACCTGGATACCTGCTTTTCTAAGCCTCTCCAGCATCCCTCCTCTCCATTCTCATTCTCCCTCACCTCCTCAGCCCTGTCATTCCCAAATTACATGCTAAGGCTCCCCAAACTGCCACAGCAGATTCACAGGGATGCTACAGGATATTTTAAATATTCGAAGGCAGCACAGTAGTATTTGACATTTGTCAGAGACTGTGTGAACTACTAATTCAGGTATTCATAGTTCCAACATTAGATCATACTACATTGTTTTCAATAATATCATACCTTTTCAAAGTTGCATATTTGTGGCCATGGATGTAGTTTTAAAAAGTGAGTACAGTAGGAATCAATATGGAACAGGAGATGCAGGTGACGATGAGAATTAGTCCAAGCTTTGGGAAGTTGTTCAGGGCCCAACAGGCACACACATCTCCTTGGTAAATAAATGAGTGTGAACCTTGAAGAATGAGATAAAAATGTTTTCTTTCAATTTATGTGCATTATTTTTGTCAAATGGCTACAAAGTTGTTAGGACATAAGTACTTATTCAGTTGTTCCACAAACTGGAATTATTAGGTGTTTCTTTTGGTCTGTAAATTCTTCATGAAAAATATTACTGAGGCACTAAGGGCACCATGAACTGAGAAAGTTCAAGAACTTTTGTTTTTGCCAAAGGGGAGGCATCTTCCCTCACCTCCATCCAACCTCTTGCCAGCGACAATCTTCTTCCTATACACAGTCTCTCTAGCTTTTGTTTCTGTTCCCTTACCATGAGCTCCTTCTCCCACCTGAAAGATGAAGTTTCATTGATTCTTTAGCAAAAAAAAACAAAAGAAAAAAACCTCATCTAACTTTACTAACAACCCCTGCTCCAAGTTCTAGACTTCCTCCCCTGACTCCCTCTTTATTACCTTACTTAAAAACAGCCTCACCCCAACCCCTTTACTTCTTACATCAGGCCCAGTGTCCTAAAACTTGTCTAGCTTCTTCCTCTGGCACTGTATTCATGCAGCTCTCCCTAGGGTCACTGCCGAGTTTTAAAAAGCCACCTGTGGTCTCTTCTCGGTCCTAATTTCTTTGCCCACCACTTTCAGAAGCTTTATTCTGCCTTACTTGTCCTTGTGTCATTCCCATGGCTTTGCTACCTCTCTAACACCTTTCAGCCCCTTCGTTGGGTCCTGTCTACCTTTCACTCCTTCATATAAATATCCATGAATCTCCCCTTGTTTTCTTGCCTCTGCTGCCCTTCTCTTCCCCACCCCGGTCTTACTTTGTTTCCTCTGTTGGTGAGCTCATCTTCTCTTTCAACAAAAACTGTGAAAATAACCCCTCCTTCCCAGCCAGCAAACCCCATCACTGCCCCACTGCCCGTATCCACCCAATTCTTGCCACGGGCCTAACATGCCCACATCTCACTCCTGCGATATACCTTTTAAGACTCTCCTCAGATAGATCGTTTGCAGAAGCCTCTCCTGGTGCCCCTAGGAGCCATTCTATATTTTCTGTCCACCCACAGAACTCTCCGTTTCTGTGAATATTGTTCTCCATCTCCCACCTGCACCGTGCACTTTGGGTCACCTTTTTCTTCTCCTTCCTTTGTTATACTTCAGTTGTGATGTTTGAACAGTTGATACATTCAAGGGCCTCTCCTTGTGTTCTCTTCTTTCCTTTATCCTGCCCTGGTTAAAATCCTAATTACTTTCCCCTCAAATTCCTGGCCCCACCATCTCCATATTCTCTCTGGACCAGCCTCACATACATTACACAGTACTGTTCACATAGTCAGCTAAAATGTGACTTCACATGGCTTTGGCAGATCTTTCTTCCCTACGTAAGTCTTTGGTGGCTCCCTAGTGCCAACAAGCCCAGTGCCTCATCCTGATCCTACTGCTCTTTGTGATTTGGTCTCCAATCCAGTTCCACTTACATACCTACGTCACAGTCACAACGGACTGGGTCTCACATTCCCCTACTCAGTACTTTGATTCCTGCTGGTCACTCTTTCCAGAACGTCTCCACCTCCAAGTCTTTCACTGATGTTAACATTCTTGAGTTTCCTTCACTCATAGAGCCTTTGAGGAGTTCAACACCCCTTCCCCATACCACCCCAAATACTCAGGTCATTGAAAACACAGACTATCTCACATTTTTGCACCCTTCATAGCATCTGGTATAATACTTCATGCATTGTGGGAATGTGTAAATAAGAGTTTGAAATGAATAATACTTTCCAGAAGAGGTAGTCCAGAATTTGGACTCCTAGGAACAGGAACCCCTATTGGAATATTGTAAAAGGACTTATAGGTCTTTGAAGAGCTTGGCCTCTAAAATGGAAAGATATATTCCAAATACATCGATGCCCCTGACTTACTAAGTATAGATCTTTTTTTTCCCATTACATAATCAATATATGCATATTATAATAAATTAGAAAATATCAAGGAAAGAAATAACACTTAAGTGTAATAAGCCCACCTAGAAATAATAGCTAGTCATATTTCGATGTATGAACTGCCAGATTATTTTCGGTAAACATATTTGAAAGAGACATATTTACGAAACAAATGTAGGATTATATTTTACATGTTCATTTATGATCTCCTTTTATTGCCAGGGAACACTATATTGAAAGGGAATAGGTTAATTAAAAGCATACATTGTTATATATTATGATATTACTCATTCTTAAATGTTTAATTTTTAAAATATGTTACATTTTTATTCCAGGAAATTATATAAGTTGTCCGTGGACTGATGCCAGTCTACAAACTATTAAAGGTCTATGAGATAAGTACAGAAATTACAAGTGAGCATTCAGAAAATTTTAAAGAAATGTAACATTTCCATATCTAGTAATTCATTTTAGAAGCTATTTTTAATGCAAAAGTATTACATATTAAATGCTCATCTTAACAGAAATAACTACTATTAAAATCATTCAAAATTTTATACATACATGAAAACCCTCCACCTTTTTGTGCAGTTTTTCACATAAATGGGAAAGACACAATCCATATTACTTTTCCAGTGGCTTTTTTCACTTAGAGAAGAGTAGAGATTTATTCTTTCACTTAGAAACAAGTAGAGATTTATTTAATAGTAAGAATTGTTGAGGAATAATTTACATACAATGAAATTCACCCTTTTAGTGTAGAGTTTCTGAGTCTTGACAAGCACATACAAGCACAAGTGTGGTAATTGCCACCACAGTCAAGGTAAAGAGCTGTTACATCTTCTCTACAAATTATCTCCTGCCCCTTTGTAGTTAACCAGTCCCATCATCTCCACTTTCTGGCAACACTGATTGATTTCTGTTACTAAAATTTTGCCTTTTTTAGAAAAATGGAATCACACAGCAGCCTTAGAAAACTAATATAGTGTCGAATAAGCATTTGTTGAATGAGAAAATGGATGATTGCCAACCTTGTTGACACTGGTATGACCTCCATTTGAAATAATTCTTCTGCTTTCAATAGTTATCAGTGCCTGTGAATAAATGGGCACATCTGACATTTAAGAGGTATTCCAATTTTGTGTGTGGGGTACTCTTGCATGGTATAAACCTAAGCTTCTAAATATTTTCACCCACTAGAGTTAAAAGCTTAAGGTCTTACTTAACCCCAAAATAATTGCTTTTACTCTAAGCCTGTCAATAGCATACCGAGAATGAATTCACAAACTATTTGTTCTTCAGGCAGTGGATGGGAACCCCTATGGGTCTCTAGCCATAAAACATCCCAGTGTCATTTCTGCATTTCCTTCCTGAGTCCCTCCTGCTGTACTTAAGCTAATTCTAGGTTATTGTATCTTTGGAGAAGCCAGTCACAAGCATCCATATGATTACCCTTCCTGCACTTGACAAGGGTTATTTAGTCTCCCCCAGGCCCACTCTTGGTGCGTGCTGGGCTTGTGATGCAGTGTGGTACTAACTATCGGTTCCTTGTAGGAGATGGAAGGTAAATCAAATTGAAAACACCCTTCCCGTGTAGTGCATCTTCCAAATGTCCTCAGGTCTCTATTACATCTTCTGGAGGCTGCCAGATTCTCTGCGGGACAAGAGGAAGTGAGAGCAGCTTCTCTGCAGCAACAGAAGGTGCCATTAGCAGAAATACATCATCTCCCAGTGTTGTTAGCAATAGCAGAGTCCTGGTCATGTCCATCCTTTTGCCAGAGTGAGGAGAGAGTCCTCAGAGGCAGAGGCTGCTGGTAACAAAGCCTCCATCATTCTAAAATATACCCCCTGGAGTCCCAGAGCAGTGATTTCTGCCCAGACACAGAGAGAGCTTCAGGGAGCTTATTTCAATCATTGGTCTTTTGTAAGAGCCTCACTGCTTCCCAGGTTTTGGGCCTTCTCTAATCAAGGGCTGTGGGGGGTGGGGAAGCTCAAAGGGGAGGGATAGAGGACTGCGCGTAGCTAATCAGTGGCCTTGGCTGGATCAGAGCTTCCAGGTGTCACTCATTAGACCTCTTTTCAAAGGAAATCTGCTAGCTTAGAGCAGGGGTCCTCAAATGGCAGCTTGCAGGACTTGTTGAAAGAGTTTTCTAAGCCTTACTCCCAGAGTTTCTAATGCAGTAGGTCTGGGGTGGGCCTGAGAATTGCAATTCTTACAATTTCCCAGGTGATGATGGGGTTACTGACCCAGGGACCACAGTGTGAGAACGAACCACTGGTGTAGGTAGAGAGAAATGATATTCTAGTGTTCTGAGTGTCCTCATTGTGGCCTCAGTCACCCAGTCAAGGTGGTTCGGGCCTTTCGGGGTTGGACCAGGACCTCACGTTCATCCTGTTTCTAGACTGCAGTGGAAGTACCTCTTGATTCTCGACAGCTCATTTGTGCTCCCCTCTGAAGAGAGGAGACGTTCCTCCATGACTCTGGCTTTCTGCTGTCTGTCAGCACTGTTTCTTCCCCTTCGCCCTTCAGCCCTGGGGCAGTGACAGCTTCCCCTCTTGCTAGGCTCTGGGTACCTTGAAGTGCCTGCATGGTTCCCCTGACCCCGCTCTTTAGAGAGTCCTTTCTTTAAGATTTCTGCATTTGAACCATGTGTGTTGAATTCTGGTTCTTGCTGGGACCCTGTCTTGGAATATTTCTCCCCTCAGGGAAAAAGAACCTTTTATAGGCAGAGAATGAGCCAGCTTCATTAAGTCTTTATCCCAAGAGCAGTCTTGAAACCCATAGTACAATTATTGCTTAGTCTACAAGATATTGGAGAAGTAAGACATTTATACCAACTGAAAATATGGCAGCTTTATCTCTACATGTTTGAAACTGAGGGAAATACCAGCCTCTAAATGTCTTGTCATTAGGGGACAGGGAAGCGGGAGGGCTTGCCTGAGCCTGGGGAGATATTCCTCGGTGATGGTGTCTCTGATCCAACTGATGGGTCAACAAATCTGTCATCAGAGAGTCACTGGAGCACCTAACCTGGGCCTAATGCCACTGTACATACCTACATGACTGGACTAGATATGTTTGTCTCTGAAGATGGGATTATGGAGGAATTTCATTTCTACATTATTCATGCCTGTAATGTAAAACCACCACCAACCAGTCTTAAAAGCAGAAAACCAGAAAGCTATCTAGAAAACTAGACTAGGGTAAACATATTCATGTTACCTTTGGGTATGCATGTGATAAGTGGTATGCATGCACACATGCATATCCACACGTATGTAATTAGAGAAAAGAATGGAAGGAAAATTAACCAGACGTTAGTCGTGTTTAGTTCTGGGTACTGGAAATGCAGGTAATTTTTGTTTTCTTTACACTTTTTTTGTTTTCTCTCTTTTCTTCAATGAAATGTTTTTATTAGCAAAATATGTTAAGTGGAGTATAAGAGGTAGAGCTCAATGCCCTGTCCTCTACTCAGCACCATTCCAAATCCTACCACATAGCTCAGGTTCTATCTCCTCCAAGAAGCCTTTCCAGACAACTCCTTGCCTCAAAATCTTAGAAGTACTCTTGCTAAATTATTGTTCTTATTTCAAGTATGTTTGTCTCATTGTTCTAATTGCTCTGCGAGTTATACTAAGATAACAGTTATGCTTTTTTACTTTCACTCTATTTCCCACAAGGTCAAGTGTAGCTGAACACATTGTAGATACTCATTGGTCAATGGGCAGCATATTCCTGAAAGGACAGAAAAGTTGTGAAAATGTGAAAGACAGACCAAAAGACAGACCAGAGATACCCCGCAGTCCTAACACCTTGGCCACAGCACATCCGGAACTCCAGCTCACTGCCAGTGCTGTAGGGCCTTAGTGCTCATCTTCCGAACTACCACTGAGCCTGGGCGCAGACTGTCTCTTTCTTCCCTCCTTCCAAAATGATGACACCTTTGCGTCAAGTCCCACAAAGATTTGATGACTTTCACATTGTCAATGACAAGGCTTTCATCCTTGGATACCTTTTGGTCTGCTGACAAAAGAAATGTTTATTCCAACCTCAAGAGAAATCTCTTCCAGGAATATACAGCAAAATCAATCAAGTCTTCCTCCTATCTAAGCATGGGTACCATCAATTCCTTCCCCTCTGGTGGAAGCAGAGTCGTTTTTTCCTTCTTTATCTTGTATTGTTAACCTCTCCCTCACAACCCAATCTTTCCCATCAGATTTTGAGAACTCTCACTTCTCTCCTTTAAACAACCATTTTACTCATGGCCCTCTACAGCCCTTTTCTCTTCTCTCTTTAGTGTCAAACTTTTCAAAAGGTTTCTCTATTCCCACAATCTCTATTTCTTCACCTTCAACTTAATCAACAATTTACTCTGTTCTAGGTCAGTATGGGTTTTGAACCCATTACTTCCCCATTAGCTTAATTCCCCAGTGACCTCCAAGTTGCTAAATCCGGTGAACCTTTTAGTGTATATCTTACCTGGCCTTTCAGCAGTAGTAAAAACTATTGTTCACCCCTTCTTTTTGAAACACTGTTTTTCCTTGGCTTTTGTGATCCAGATATTGTTTACCAACCACTTCCCTGGCTACCCGTACACCATCTCTTTACAGGCTTATCCACGTTTACCCAGCCAACAAATATTGAAATGTCTCACAGCTCAGAACAAGGACCTCTCTTCTTCTCGGTCTTATCTTTCTTTCTTGGTGGTCTCATCCATATTCATAACTTGAACTAACACCCATATGCACTCAGGTATGTTTTCTCTGCATTACAGAAAGGTGCCTCTGTCTTCCTGATATGGCTCAGATGCCTGTAAGGCCCTTCATGCTCCCCATGTACATAGCCCATCCTGCTTCAGAAGCCTCTGAGATCTCAGTGAATGGTACCACTACCCCTGCAGCTATGCAGGTCATAAACCCGAGTTGACCCATCTGTCCCAACCTTCTGCCAGTTTCACTTTCTCATCACTTATTAAAGCTGTCCATGCTCATCCTTCACTATCATCACCCTAGTACAAACTATATAATTGTGGTTTATATTTTTAAAAGTCTGGGATACCATAATAGCCACCAATCTGGTCTACCTTTATCAATTTTTGACCCGCCCCCCCCCCCACACACATCTAATCTGCTCAATTCAATAGATCTTTGCAAAATGCAAAGCAAATCATTAGGTCATTCCCTCCTTCAAACCTTGCACTTGCTTAGTCTTGCCTTAGGATAAAGAGCAAATGCCCTAACATGGCCTATCTACCCTGTGTAGCTTCCCTACTACCTACTCTTCATCTCATATCATCAGCATCCCTCACACACAGTCCCAGTTCTCTACCCACCCTGCCCCTGCCCACACACACATACTCACCTTCTTTTTATTACCTCTAAAGTGCCATTCTCCATTCTACGATGGGACTTGGCCTATACTGTTTCCCCAGTCTAAAACACTGAGGATTCCCTATATAATCTCCTTGGCTTTGTCATTATTATCCTCCCGTTCTCAGCTCATGTTATCACTTCCGCAGGCAAGCCTTCCTCTAAGACAAGACCAGATCCTGCTTTTTTATGGACCCTTAAAGCAGCATACGCCTCTCCTTCCTAGCTCTTGTTGCCTTTGCAACTTAACATATCATCATGTATTACTTTGCCTGTTTCCTTAAATAACCTTCAAGCTCCTCAGGATTGTATTTTATTTTATTTTTTTGCCCATCATTATGTCCTCAGCACCCAGCATAATGCTTGGACCATAGTAGATACTCGATAAACATTTACTGACTGATTAAAAAGCTTTAGGAGAGGAAAATGAAATCATTGAAACTGACCACAAAAACTTGGTCCAGCAAGCCACCACACCTCCATGTTTAAACCCCAATCCACCGAGTTAAACTGAGAAAGTTCATTTGAAAGTCATGTTTCAGACTTCCAGCATAAATTGTATGCAGTTGTGCAAACATGTCAAAGTTTAGTAAATTGAATTTGTTTAATGTAAACAACTTTTGACCAAAATAATAACACAGCTTTAGAAAAAGACATTAGGCACCCACTTTTGAAGAGTTTGTATAATTTAACACACAAGAAAACTTTACTGTAATTATATGCA
The DNA here is from genome assembly GCA_028627145.1 of Eidolon dupreanum. Taxonomy (NCBI): domain Eukaryota; kingdom Metazoa; phylum Chordata; class Mammalia; order Chiroptera; family Pteropodidae; genus Eidolon; species Eidolon dupreanum. The sequence continues at coordinate 45,179,388 of CM053506.1, forward strand.
GACGTATACAAAGGATAAATGTTATTTACTTGCTCCAACCTCCATAAAATAAACCTCTAACCATGCTTCAGTTTGCTGCATTAATCCTAATTTAGAAATCACCCCCACTGATGAAGTGGGGGCTCCATGGGCTCTCCTCTTTTCTTCATGTCAAAATTAGCCATTTAAACTAGAACCACGTTGGGAGCGTAGGTGACGCCAACGTTGTGGCACCAGTCCGGGGAGCACTTAAAAGTGGCCACCTGAAGTTGATTAAAACCTTACCTGTCAAACCCAGTATGGTTACAGTTGAAAATCTTTAATGTAATTAAGAGAAGCACATTATGGGAGGTCAAGTGACTTTCTTTTTGAATTCCACTTCTAATCTGTCGTCAAATGGATGGAAATTGCCGGCCGAGAAAGTTAATGAAAGCTGCATGAGCGAGCACAGGGAAGGGGGAGGAAAAGGTTGGCAGGCCCTGAGGGGTTGGCAGGCCCTGAGGAGCTGGCAGTGGGAGGGCCAGATGGGGGCTCTGTCTCCTTGTAGCTGTGAGGAATGAGGCTGGGGGCGACTGACAGAGCCGAGCACCCTGCCTTTGGCCAGGATGCTCTGGGTGGGAGGTTCACTCAGCACCTCTCTCTCAGCACATCGGACACGCAGGATAAGGGTAGAGGGGAGTCTGCACAGCTCCTTGCTTATCGCTAAGTGAGATCTGTGACCAGGCCTGACTCGGACTGGGCAGAGTGCAGCCGGCGCCGGCCCTCGTCACCCTTCACTCAGAGCTGGCTGATTAGCATCAGGGTTGAGCTCTTCTCTAGTGCAGGTCCCCCAAAGAGCCGCGGGGCACTTCCACTCGGGACCTCCAGCTGTCCAGCCTCTGACCCCAGGCCAGTCACAGGTCTGCAGCCCTTCAGCACATTGGATCTGGGGAACACCCAGGAGGCCCTGGCATTGCCTTGGGTTTCTTCTTGGGCCGGCAGGTTCCTGGCCCACTAAGCCCATCTCTCAGTGCACTGGGTGTGTCCTAGCTCTTGGAGACCCCCACACATTTTAATGCCAGAATGCTGCCTTTTGGAGATTACTTACTGCTTTGCTGTGTGTTCTAGCCTGAGGGCGCTGTTGACAGAAGGCAGAGTTTTTTTCCTCTGGTTGCTGTCTCCCTTTTTGTTTTTTTTTTTGTATTGCATTTGTGTACATTAGCAGAGGTATCTGTGTTTGAAAAAGGATTACATCCTCGGAATGTTGCCACTTAAGATTTTCCCCTTCCTTGGTGACTGACATGAGAACAAGCAACACATTGCATCTTCACAGGGTGCTGGTATGGAGAAGTAACTATCTGGTACAAACCAGACAGGCCCTACCCCCACAACTCCCTGTCCCCAGCTCCAGTGGGGACAGGATGTATCAGTGCTGAGAGAAGAGTTTAAAACTTCAAGTTTGGAAATATCTTTAGTACTCCATGGAAAAGATTGGGTGTCTCATGTGTTGAGTTAGTGCTTAGAGGTTTTTCGGAACAGAATGGACAACCCAGGCAAAGTCAAAATACATAGTCAAGATTCAGAAGCATCTCACAGCATCTGAAAATATCCAATATTTGCACCAAAGGGTCTTAACAAACATCCAGGCTCTTCCCTTATTAGACTTGTGTGGAGAGGTGGCAGATGCAGTTGAGGGGATAGGATGCAGAGAAACAAGACATTTACTAAAAGGGCCACTAGAGAATTTTCCTTCTTCACTGGGCTTGAATTTCCTTGGTTTAAAGAGTTTTGGTCATTGCCCCACATGAAAAATAGAAGAGATGGGTAGGAAGGAAGATGAGAAAAAAATCAGCCTGAAAGTAGTTTCCAATAAGAGCAGAGCATCCGTTAAAGTCGTTTTCCAGGGGTCTTCACTTCCTGCTGCTGCTCTTCTGTGACCAGTGAAAGGGAAAGTGTTTCTAGAAAGCAAGATGTGTCTTCAGGTAAGAGCTGTCCCAAGGCAGTGGCAAGGGAAACTGCTGTTCTTAGCAGCCGTTGAATGCTGTGACTTTCTCCCAGTCACAGGTTCATAGGTAAAAGTGAAAAGTTACTCTGGGCTTCTCTTCCAAAGAAAGCTGTCTGCTCGCCATGACAACCTTTCCTGGGGTCTCTGGCTGTCAAGAACTGGGTGCAAAGTTCACAGAACTCAGCATTGTGCCCTTTTCTCTTCATGTCTTTTTATTTTTTATTTTTTTTTGAAGGGATTGAGGCTGGTTTGCAGCACGATTTAAAGTGAAGATGCCAAATGAAAAGTTCCTCGTTTTAAGTTGGTGCTTATACAAAGCTGCTTTGTGGTTTTTTTTGGCCTGTCAGACTTGTCAGGCCTAGTAAGAAAAAGTATATTGTTTCCAGCACTTGGATTCCTTTCTCCCTGACATCTGCCACTCTGTAAAGATGATAAATTCCTGCCTCATTAGCCAAGGGTGTGGGATTACAGGCTGACAACACATTAATCACCAGCCTCTGTGGCAGGCTGACTAGCAATAGGCATTGTTAACAAAACTTTTCTAATATGTCACTCTTCTCTATGACAGCCTGTAATCAATCATTGTGATTGACGGCGCTGATAGATTACACTATTTATACTTTGTGTAATGAAAGATAGTGTTTCCACCTACTGTCATTTCTGGGCTAGTGGTGGAAGATCCGTGAATAGAAACAAACATAACAACAGGGCAAGCCCTCACCCCCCATAAAATATCCACAGAAATACCCCACCTTCCCAAGTCTCAGGCTGGGCTTCCACATTTGGAAATGAAAAAGACAGCAAGGTGGCACTTGGGCAGTTACTCTAGGGTAGGGGATAGTGGCAGTGGTAGTGTTTGGGATTTTCACAGACAGATCTCTTTCCAGTGGATATGGTGCAGTTATCGAAAGGTCAAGTTTGCACAGGTAGAAGATTCCCCAGAAGCAGCTCTCCTTGTTCTCATCAGCTTATGCGTATGCAGCTGAGCTATCAGCCCCTCCTCCCTTGCAGATGAGAGATGATTTAGATGTTGATAAAATATTTGTTCTTTCCTGGCTCTGAGGGCAAATATTATCCTTGTTACCCATAATCGTACAGCACTGCAAAAGTCAACAGCACCCGGAGCAAGTACAAAACCAATACTCAGAGAGAAGCCCTTTGCTGGGACTTGCTTTTCATTTTTGAAGCTCGGAAAATTGCAAACAGGATAAGAATGAATCAGCTGAGCTAAAATATATTTTGGTTCTCACATACAGGGTATTTTTGGAGAGTCCTTTCAGTAATTTTTATTTTGGTGTGGAAAAAATTTGTAAAGGATACAGGCTATTTTTGACTTGCTTGAAGCTATAATTTTAACAGAGTGGCAAGTGACGATGATCCTAGACTGGCATCTGCAGAGGCGCAGTGCCTTTCCCAGTGGTGAAGCCACTCGTCTGCCAGTTGTGCCATCCGTGCTCTATTAAAGAATCATTTTTTAATGACTTTTATTTAATTTTCCTTGCTTTTGGTTAAGCACAGGAAAATTCTCCTTTGTTAGTTCTTTTTACAGATATATCTATATATATTATATTACATATATCTATATATATAACATCACTTGCCTCCTTAGTATAGGCATGCCATGTGATTCCCAGCCTTCCCATTAAATAGATTTTTGATCTCTGTGTCTGTGAACATACATGTGGGTTAGAAGGAGGAGAGGGGAGGATAAAAAGGAAGTAAGGGATTGTCCCCCTCCTGCTAAATGTTGTGGTGTTGGTAGGCATCTGACACTTCAAGTGACCCTGCCAGTTGGCAAAGAAAAAGGAACCTGAAACCTACCCCAAATGAAACTGCATTAGAGGAGAGTGAGATGGGAGGAGGCATGGGGAGCCAGCAGAGCTAAACTTTAATCTCTCTGTGAAGTTTGAGTGAGCCCAGGATGATTAATGAGAGAGCAGACCATCTGATTAAGCCCCTCCGTGTCATAGGACATGATTAGTAGGTGACAGAGACGGTAACAGTATCCAGCCAAACCCTTGTTTCTTTCACGGCTCCGGCTGTTATATGATTAATGTCCCCAAGGGCTATCTTGGGGTCAGGCAGGAGAACCTGTCAGAACAGGTGGAAGTGACAAAATGGGCAGAAACTCCTTAGGGGGGACGGGAGTGGTGAGGGAGAAAATGGAGGGGGGCAGGGCGGCCAGATGGAGCCAGCGACCTTTCTCTGATCCGAGCAGGCTCAGGAGAGCATCATGGGAATGAAAACGAGGAAGAATCACAAAACTGCAGATGTTTCTCAGGTCCTGGATGCAGCAAGTACTGCCAGCTTGGACGTGCAGAAAGCACAGTGTGACATGGCGAGTTATCACTCATAGTTTATGTGCTGAGATGGGATAGGATGAAGCCACTGTGGGCCCTGAGGGTATTAATGTGGGATGCCCACATGTGCACCTGTGTAAGCATGTGTGTTCCCTCAGATGCGTTAGAGCAAGTGCTCTACTCTGCTATGGGATTAAGTGAAAATCAAAAAGGTAGAGCTGATATTTTAATTTACTACTTTCTGGGGCCAATATTTTTAAACTATTTTGAATGTTCTACTTAGAAAAGGTAATACAGAGGGTTAGAATGGATTCACAGAATTATAGCTTTTTAGATCTGGAGTGATTTATAGAAATCATTAATTCAGGTACCCAGATTATAGGTGAGAAAACTGAGGCCCAGAGAAGGTAAATGACTTGCCCAGTGGAAGTCAAGACTAGAATCCCAATCCTCCTATTCTCAGTTTTGTATAAAAAACCCTTCATGAATCTGTTGATAAGATGTATCAGACTTTTTTATTAGATTTGAGTTATCCAGCAAGACTTTGGTCTTTACCTCCCTTTTCATATTCCCACTTTCCCTTCTGAAGAGCACTTTGACCTCCAGGTCAAAGGCTCAGATCTCAATTGAAGTGGATCACACTGGGTCCCCTTGAGAAAGCTGTTTTCTCAGATGTCATCTTTGAGAGAAAGACTTCTTAGATGTCATCTTATGGCAGCCATTTTGATTGATGAGGTTGATATAAACAAGAAATTGAATTTTGTTGAAGTTCATCTGGCAAGTCTAACTTCTCTCCTCCCACTTTTGATGCTCTGTCTATTTGTGACCCACATTCAAGAGCCATTCCAGGGCCATAATGGGGTCCAGTAGAACTTTGATCTTCAAACATTTTCCAATGGACTCTTGAGCTTCCAGGTTTTCCTCACTGCTGCATGCATTTACCTGATTATTTTTGTGTCTACACAGGAATAATAAAAACTAGGTTAGCATTTGGACTGAGCAGTAACCAGCTCCCTGCATCTGCTTGATGTCTAATGTAGGTGTTCACAAATTGGCAATCTTTGCTAGGTAGGAAATAGATCACCTTTCAGTGTGATTTTGTCCATACTGACTTAACAGAGATGGTCTTCACTGAGTCACAGACTCACTAGCAAAGCCACATTCAGTGTCATCATAAAGGAGGGAAAAGAAAGGATAGAGATTATATTGGATTTTATTTGATTACATCAGCAAGGGGGTAAGAGACTCAACCAGAGCATGTTAATGCTTCAGTCTCCCAAAAGTGGTTTATTACATGGCATTTTTATATGCATCATCCTCAAATAGCTCTTTTTATTTTCAGAAAAATGTACAAGAGATCCACTTCACATGAGGGTGAAGTACAAGCCTTCCCAGGATTAATAGAGTCACCAGGGAAGCATTATAGAACAGGCGACTTGTAGGTAAACCCTTTTAGAGATGACTTCTCTCAGGCTGTGATTTACAGTATAAGCTTGGGGGATCAATTATGGATAAATAAATGCTCATTTATTTTAGAGTTCTGGTATTTGATTTCTGCCACGGATTTCACCCCGGCATCTCCAGCATCATACAGCCTTACAAGGAAAAGCAGAGAGCGACTTGGAGTTCTAAGTGCCATCAATTAAAGATTAGCTTGTGTGGTCTTTGAGAAAATGATACATAAGATTGAGTCACTTCTGCTATCAAAAAGGACTCTTTCAAGACCAAACCCTTCTATGAACTGATAGAAAGATTTGGATAAACTTTGGCAGACCTGACAGGGGATGCCCAGTCCTTACTGTAGCAGCCAGTATATTGACAGAAGTTTTTTGTGGCGCATTGTTGGTGGTGGGGTGGTGATGTACAGAGTGAATTAATAGCCTTGGCGAATCATGAAGTCCTTGTGCCTTCCTCCTGCTGTTATTTAAATTGAGATGCCAAAAATCGAGCCTCTCACAAGCTACAAAAATAACCCATCCTTTCAAAATGTTGACCTATTCCCTCTGTGTGCACTGCTTTGTGGTGGAGATTTTATGGAGGAATCTGTGATTCTATAGGGGTGGTGCCAGGCTCTGCTATTGGTAGACCCAGAAGGTATTTTGAGGTCTCACCATGATTCAGTGGTAAAGTTTAGAAATCATTTTATGAGAGAGGTCACAAGCAAAGGTTTGCTGATGATAATGTCCTAAAGTTTATGAATGATGTACATTAATGTAAATGAGTAGATTCCCATTACCTGCCTTCCTCTGTAATTTTCTGAGTAGAGAGAAAGGGGCACAGTTAACTACTTTAGGAAGAAAGGCACCTCACCTTAAGTGACCCCATGGGAGTGGTTTGGGTTCAATAAAATCATTCACCATGTGTTTTGGTAGAGAAATGTTTGAAGGCCACTATATTAGGATGTAGTGTGCTAATGTTATCACCCAACCAGAGTGTGTAATAAATAGTTTAATGAAGAAGAACAAATATTATGGTTGGCAGATATTCCTGCATAAAGGCAAAAATGAACCAGTTTCAAAATTCAGGTAACTCCAACCTATGTTCATTTGAGGCTAACACATATCCAAGATTCTGCCCTTTCATGAAGGATAAAAACGTAAATTTAGAATACAAGAGACATTTGTTTACCTTGCAGGGGATAACCATTCTGTGGCCCCATCAGTCTGGACTCTTAAGCCCAGGATGCCAAACCCTCTTATTCCCTTATAGATGGAAAAATGTTACAAATATATCTTTTCATCCTATTATTTATTTTTTGGAGACTTTCTGAAAATGGATTCTTTTTGTATGTGGTTGTTTAAAGCGGCAGTATAAGTAACACTTTTTTTGAGAAATTTTCTTTTTGTGGTTTGGAACCAGAGGCGAATGAAAACCTCCCTGGTGCCCTGGTAGCTGCAGCCCCTCTTTTAGCATTTTTTCAAAGGGCACAGGCCAATCCGCCCATAATGAGCTTGGAAAGTAAGGATGAAGTTCCTGTTAATATGACACAAATTTCTTTACTTTTGCTCCTTATTTCATCTTAATTAGTCCCTGTAGAAAGGATTGATTTTCGAGAGGCTTGTAGTGAACATCTGTTGGTATTCCTGGGGTCATTCTTAGCCTGTCCTGTGTTTGACATTTCTTGTAAAAGAGGAGGCATTTGTTCATATTGACATTAGCTGCCTCTGTATCTCTCAGTGGTACAGATGGTCTGTGAATAAAGACATCAAGCTAATAGGCAAGATGACAAGCTTCAATAGAGCTAGGGCTCTTCGCACTTAAATGGCAGGGCAGCATAGATTGCTTTTGCTGCTGCGGCTGGGGTCTGAGGGTAGCAAAGCATATGGAATAAGTTAAAAATAAGAAGGGATCCTGGAAAATGACTAGAAATCTCTCCCTGAGACTAGAAGGACTTCTATTTGTATTTTTGTTTGTTTGTTTGTTTGTTGTTTGTTTGTTTGTTTAGTCTGTATAGTATGTCAAGCTTCTAAGGCATGCAGAGTCAGGGAAGAAAGGCAGAAATTAGATTTTCTGCCCATCCTGCTACCATACATTTTTCTTCTCTGGATTGGCCATGCAGATACTACTGGAGGTTTGCAAATATCAGCAGTGGACTACTGTTCTTGCTTTCTGGGTGAAGTATGTTGATGCTCCTACTTTCATCAGTGGACAGACACTCCACAAGTCAAGAGCATGGATTTATTCCCTCCTCCCCCATGAAACCGCATTTTCCCAGAGGATTTTCAGGAAAGCAGCACTCTGGAACCTTGTAATTCTGTTTATTCCAGAGGTTCTGTGCTTTCTCCCAAATGTACATCCTAGTTTATTATAATAATCTATCATTATTTTGGCATAGGTTGTTTATCTCAATTTATTTTAATCCAATTTATATTTAATCATGAACCAACCACCTATTAGGACAAAGAGTTTTTTTCGGTTGATTCTTTTCAGTGTGAAATGCCACAAGCTCGAAGGGCAGTTTCTGGTTTTGGTGTTGGGTGGACAAGACCCTCATTTGTCCAGGTGTTTTTTTGTTTCTTTTTTAATCAGTGTATCCATTTTAACCTTTCAGCTCTATCTTCTCAGATGCTGGGATCTCAATCTTTTCTATCCATCCTTGTTAGAGTAACTCTCATGGATTCAATTATATTAGTAGTGCTTTTTATCCTTTCTGTAGTCCTACTACACATTCTTTATTTTCTATTTGTACATGGATGACATGTCCGTATACATGTGGTGATTTTTAATTTTTACATCCTAACTTGTTCCCTGGATGATTTGAGGTCACTAGTAAGAATAAAAACTGTAAAACAAAAAACTAAAAGCAGGACTTTATTAGTGTAAGAGAAAATATCTAAAAAGAGTATGATAACAGAAGAAATGCTCTTTTACAATTCAAAAACCAAAACTGGATGCTATTCCTGGTAGGTTATACATACCAAAGACTTGAATCAAAACCAATACTTTTATATGAAGAGAAAAAAAAATTAACTATGGAACTGGGTAAATAAATTAAAATATAGGTCATTGCTTGTCTGATCTTTATTTTAGACATTAGTTGGTATTGAGATTTTAGTATATGTCACTCACCCCACACATAGGAACTCGGCTTGCCAGCTCAAGTAAATGAATTATGGTCTTGGGAGAGTCTTACCTGGATGGAGATGGAGATGTGAAAGAGAAGGAAATAGGAAAAGAACAGAGATGAGTGGAAAGAGAGCAAGGAGAGGAGGAGGGAGTCTTCTAATTAACCTGGATAATGGAAAGATTAATGAGATGCTCTAGTTATTGAGGCAATTAGCTGGCAGAGGTAAGTTGTTCAGTTTTTCCAGCATGTCTATGTGGGCTTGAGGTACCATTCTGAGAAGCTGAATCAGATATTTGAGGAGGGAGAAATGGGCTTCCAAAAGGCTGAGGCCAAAAAAAATTGACGAACAGTCGCCTGGAATCCATTTGATTGGGGTCAGATGGAAACAGGGCTCTGCCTTTGTTTCTCTGTGGTTACTGTGTCCTGGCCTCAAATCTCAACACTTCTGACCCCCAACTGGGTTGTCATGAAATGAACAGAACCTTCTCCATATACTTCATTCTCCCATGTGAGCTCTTTTTTTTTTGGCCTCCCAGCCATTGTGAGGAGTCATTGTTTGTGCTTCCCTCATTGTGGTGAATTCCACAAAGGTGGGGCTCCTGTCTCTACCATTAGCCCCAGCTTTTCTTAGACAGAGTCCATGTGTCCTTTCAGACTGGAAGCTCCTTGATTATGGGAATCCATGTCCTTTATATTACTATAGGAACTTTTCAAAGGGAGCAAATGATTCCTCTTCTCTTTTCTTCTCTGAATCCCACCATGATTCCCACTGAGGATCCTGCATCTCTTCATTTCACAAATATTCATTGAAATTTATTATTATGTGCCAGGTACTGTACTAGGCTTTCTGTTCATGGAGTGAACAGAGTCTGACTTCCTGCTCTAAGGGCTTATCTTCTTAGATGAGGGAGACAAGAGAGACAGATAATAAGATAAATAAATATATGTCAAGCAGGGTAACATGGATGGGGGATGCAGGGAAGTGATGCTGTTTCATGCAGAGTGATCAGAGGTCGCCTTTCTGAGAAGGTGACATTTGATGTAAGGAACTAAGACATGCAATTATTTGGGCAGGGGAATGAGAGTCATAAGCAGAGGGAATAGCAAGTGCATTTTCCGTAGCCTCTGGTGTCTCCGAGGGAGTGTGTGCAGTGAGGAGCAATGTCCTAGGGGGCCCAGAGACACCTGATCATCTTACATCTTAGAATCAGATGCTCTAACATCTGCTGTGGCAGATTGTCTTCGGCTTGGACTCTGTCCAAGCTCACTTGGTGTCAGCAGTCCTTTTTAACCCATTGGTGCCTTAAGATGTCTTCTTCTTTCCACTTGTCTGTGGACTCTTTTAGAAATCTAGAACCAAATAGTCTGGGTTAAAATCCTGTCTCTGCCACTTAATAGTTGGATAATATTAGGCAAGTTGTTTAGTTCTTTGAGTCTCCTCATGTGTACAGTAGAGATAATAAGTGTCCCAAGTTCAGAATTAATGTGTTAATTCATGAAAATGCTTAGAATATAGCCTGCACAGATTAAGTGCTATAAAAATGTTAGTTTCCATTGTTGTTGAATTGTTTTAGCAAATAAAAAATCTTTCCTATATTGTAAGGATAACTTCCTTCTCCAGGAGCTGATCATCCTCTTGCTCACCTACAAAGTGAGACATGGAGTTGAACATGAACTAGAACTCTAGGGTTTTTTCCAGGCTCGCATTTCTGGATTCTGTTCTGAGCCACACTGAGCACACCCTCACTGCAAGGCTACAAAGCTGATTCTGTGCTTTTTCTTCCCCATAGTTCATGGAAACTAGCTTTTTTTCACCCGAAAGTTCCTTCAGGTAGGGATGAAGGTTCCATCTCTTTCATGTCTCCTGACTTACCTAGGACAGATCTGAAGAATGCCAAGAACTGGATGTTTTGCTGTGTACTTATTGGGGGCTCCAGAAAAATACTTCCTACTCATATTCTTTGGCATGTACTCCTTTCATGTTGTCTAGTACTGATCTGTACATGCTGTCTTCTGGTGAGGCAGCATAGTATGGCGATGAATAGACCTCAGGCTTGGGATTCACACTGGCTAAACTTAAATTCTACTGGCTCTGGGACTTTGGGGATAATTAAGAGGGTTAACAAGTCAATGTCTGTAAAGAACTTAGGAGAGTGTCTGATGAGCAGTCGATAGATGTTAGTTATAATAGTACTGTTGTTTGCTATTATTGTTAAGATTCATTCAGTGTGTTTTACACGTGTAAGAATTTTAGAAGTCAGGTGGGCTACGGTAGTCTGTGACTTCTCTGAAGATATAACGTAGAAGGCATTCTTTCCCAAAATCATGGATATGAGGTAGCACTCTTTTGGGTCTAAGAAGCTGGTGCTAACATGAGGTACAGGATTCTAGCTGAGGCAGATGATAATGCCTTATATAGTTGTTTTAATTTTCTGTCATCTCCATGATTGTAAGTTTCTTGAGGATACTTTGCCGTATTCCTGTGGACCTTCCAAAATATTCCTATGGATACTTTGCCATCAAGCTCTGTTTTGTATTAGGGGATCCAGCAAATGTTTGCAGAACTACTTAATAACTGGTTGTTTAGACGGATGGTTGGTTGGGTGGTAGATGAGATGAATGAGAGATAAGCCTCTTCTATAGTGTTATTGTTGTTGTTGTTGTTATTATTATTATTATTATTATTATTATTATTATTAATTGCAGCTACCAGAGAGGTAAGTCCTTTAGCTGTTTCTTCCTACCACTACACCTTTTTTCTCACCCCATCTTTTTAGCCTTCCTTTAATTCTTGCTTCTTCGGCCTTTCCTTTTTCATTTCCTCCTTGCTTTCCTCTCTTGCTGTGCCACCTCTGCTATTGTCTCTGGACCTAACCATGCCCTTCCTTGTCTACTATTTTCTCTTTTATCCTCAGTATCAAGTACCAATCCCTTAAATGTCCAAATGTAGAGTGTTCACAGTGTGGTGGTCCAGGGAAAAGGATTTTGTTTTCTTTCATCAGTATCTATTTCCCCTGATGACCCAGAATCATTTGCTGAGGTAACAAGATGATGTACCCCTCTCTTTCTATTCGACACCCTCTGTATCAATGTATTGCTAACAGTCTTTGCCAAGTGTATCATGGCTGAAATCGATGCTGCCAGCACACATGACACTCATACCTTTTCTCAGGCTGTCTGTCTCTACTCTACACTTACTGCCGTTTAAATGTCACCACTATTGAACAAATAGTGGAGTAATGTGTCAGAAAGACAGCTAACACTATATTTTGGTAAGTTCTTATCAAAATGCCTCTGGCAAGCTATTTGCTCTTGATAAAAAGAATCCTGGTCTTCCTGGCAAAACTCAATAGTAATTATACAAGGCCAAACCCTTGGGACTTAGGCCCCTGTTGGAGTCCTGAATCTGGTCTTTTTGGCCACAGAATAAGAGGAGTTTGGGCCAACGTCCTCAGCACCAGCAAGGCAAAGTAGTTTCAATTCTTTTCAGAAATCAACGGCTCCCAGTATCTCTGAGAAGCACTCACTTTGGGGCCTCAGTTTAGCCATCTAGGAAGTAAACTTCTATGCTATGAAGGCCCACTCCTTAAATGATCTAACCAGACCTCAGTGGGTAATCACCCTGTGCTCTGTGAGTAGGTCATGAATAGAAACTGGGAGCTGCCTGGCCCCATCATGAAAGCATGGATCTGGGGCTGTATTTTCCGTGAAAAATGTAATCATTATTACTTGTGACATTTCTACTTAGCTATGAAGATATTTCTAGGAAATATCTTTTAAATCAGGAATTTTAAGAACCTAGAACTCAAAAGGGATTAAAATCTAGATCATTTTTCTGATTCGAATTATCTTTATTTTTCCCTTTTGACCTTTGAAGAAGGCAAATAAATAGTATTCATTTCTGTTATTTCCCTCCTCTATAAACACTTAACTGATTTTATTTAAGCTGGCTCTAATAGGAATGGCAGCAAACAGCTTCCACTGAACTTCTTCCTGTTAAGATTTTTTGTAGGTGGGTGAGTGGGTAGGGGGAAACATAGACAGGTGATTATGTTCCTATGTTTGGCTGTGGCATGTGTGGAGAGGGTTTAGAGAATTCCCATTCTTCACAAGTCCCTCTCTTTACTAGCTCTGAAGGCCCACTCCTTAAATAATCTAACCAGACCTCAGTGGGTAATCACTCTGTGCTCTGTGATGAAGTTATGTGCCGTTCAGCTAAATGTTGATGAAATATTGTTTATGAGAACAGCTTGCTATGTTTAAAGAATGCATACTTGGAAGTTATATATACTAAATAGATTTTTTTAATATTTATTTTTTTCTCATTGTATCACACCTGTAATTAGATTCTTTAGCAGGAAATATTAAACTTGCATTGATGACTGAGTAGTGGAAACCCAGACTAAAATAGCCTACCATCTGTTAAGACAGGAAAGCAAAATAAAGTGAAGATGGTGGTGGGGTGGGAAGATTCCTAACAGGTAGTTTCCCACCTTGGGAGGACTGCGTGATGGCTGGAAGGGATAGTCTGGGTTTCTGGTGATCACATCCCATGTCACAACTGTGTCCAGCTGGAGGGTCAGGACTTCAAGCAAACCATCCCAATGTGGTGCAGCCACATAGATTGTATTTCTGTGAAGAACCTTAGTTTCTGTGACAAGAACATCTCTGCCTTCTCACAGAACATGAATCCAGAATGTTTATTGTGTCCCACTTTTGTAGGTAACTCCTCCCCTTGTTATTGTTAAGTGAACCAATACAGAGTCCTGTGTGTGACCTAACTTCTTCCTTGAGAGCTTAAGGAAAGGTCATATTTTGAGAAGCCATCACCCTTTTCTGTATGTTCTTAGACAGCTATGGGATGCAATCATGTACAGTAGAAGAGTTCAGAGTTTCCACTGCATTTTGACATTCAAACCTCACTCATGTAGGTTGACAGGAAAGGAATATCCTTTCTAAAATTCACAAATGACCTCTGAGATGGAGCTTCATGTGAGAGGAAAGGTCTATGGCCTGTTTGACCTCGGGAATGCTCAGGATGTTCATGGTGGAGCTGGTTTTTCCATTTACCACTGATCCAGTTGGACCTTCTCTCTTCCTTTCACATTTTAGATTGAATATCCTTCTCATACAGTAATTTTGGGGCTTTTGTTTTTACTTGCAATTCCAGATAATCCATAAGCATCCTGTGCGCATTAATCTCTGATTTTTTTCCTTCATGAAAACATTTCTTTGTCAATGGTCTATGGCTTCAGGAATTAAGGAAATGCTAGTAGGGCTTTTTTAGGTAGCAGAGGAATATTACAAAGAAATACAGAAATTCAAAGAATCTGCTCATGTGGTAAATCCTTTGTCTCTCCCTCTGCCTGCCAGTTGTTTCACCCCGTCCATTACCTTATTCCCAGCTCTCTACATCCTGGCTTGTGTTTCCTTTGTTTCTTCTCACTTCTGCCCCTGTCCCGTCATCTTTCCATCTTGCGATGCATTTTGCTCTTTGTTGCTCTCATACGAGGGACCTCGTATACTGCTGGTCAGCCTGTTAGAGAAGTTGCTTTTAGTTCAGGTTTTCATTTGAGCCATTTAGCTATGGGCAGAGATGTGGAATTACATGTAAAAACCACAAGAGAGCTATGGTTATGACAGGCTCTCTGCATGGAATAAGAAAAGAATGATCTTGGGCAAAGGGCTCTCAGCATTCTTCCTGATACCACTGCCAACCTAAGCAGATTGTGCTGAAAGTAGGATACTGCTCAGACCAGGTACCTGGCTAAATGTTTCCCCAAAACTGGGCCCGGGCAGCCAGTTCTGACTTTTCAGGCTATGAGCTCATAAAGCCAACCGCATGGATACAGAGTTGTTTGCTCACGTGGGAAATGCCAAGTGGACATGCTCTGTTTTGCCATTATGAGCACTGACATTTGTTGGTAAGGACAGCAGGATTCTGTGTGCCTACCTGGCCACTATGGCTTTTGCTAATAGGAATAATGTGTTTTTCTTCATACTGGTATTGCTGAAAATCTTAATAAGTATGTTATCTTATTCTCTAAAACTAAATACTATCGCGAAAAATATGTGTGTGTAATATCTACATACACACACAGTATAAGCACTTTACTTAACCAGCTTACATTTTACCGACCTGGTGTACTCACCAACACCTGCTTTTCTTCCACGGGACACACTGACTGATGTACAGTCACACCGCATAGGCACTGCATATGCACGCTCTCTCATTCAACCAGGCATTTCCGGTCTCACCAGGTGAACTGTATATTCACCAAGAGCCAGTTAAGTCTGCTAGTTATGTTTATATTGTAATAAGGCAGTTTAATTAAATGTTATAAAACCAATGAAATGTGATAGTACAGGAGATTTTTTTTTTTTTTTTCATGAAAACTAAGGTGAATGTTTTGGAAAGACTCAGTGAGGTTTAGTTTTAAAAAATGCAATCAGTTAAGTGTGGGCAAGGTAGTTGTAAAAGCTTGGGAGAAAAAAAATCATAAAATTCTAGGAGTCTGTACCTCAGATTGCCTTGCAAGACTTTTTAAGTTCTAATCTGCCTTTAAAAAAACAAAACAGGAAATTTTAGAAGCTATATAATGAGAATGGTTTGTTCAAAACAGTCCATGCTAAAATGCTGTCAACAGACCATATGCAAAAGAAAAGGCCTTAGCCTATATCAAAAGATCAGCAAAGTAGTTTGTTTGACATGATTTAAAATAAAATAAAATGTTTAAGTACAGGTGCAGCATTTTAACCAACTATTTTTTTAAATAGCTAACCAACTACTAGCTCTGATTATCACATATAAAGTGCTCCTGCTCTAATAGTTGCCATAAAATTGAAGTCTGGTAGTTCTGTTGAGAGGAGAAAAGAGAGAATTGGCAAAGAAAATGAATGAATTCTCCAACAATTTGTCAGCTTTTTTTTTTTTTTCCTTTTGCCATGGAGCTCTGAATCTAGATGGTAACAGAAAAAGAAGACATTTTCATGAAGGTTATATATGGAGAAAAATGAGGGTTTCCAGAATTCTGGGATAGCTCCAAAGTGTGCCACTGCATTCCTGCCTTAAGCACACACCACTGGCATTCCACAGCCTCCAGGACAGCACAGATAGAAAACACCGACTTAGTGTGGAGGGGGACAATGGAGAGCAGGAGGCTGAAGTTCTGTCAGCGCTTCCCAGGTCAAGAAAGTTGAAGGTGGCTGTGAGCCGGCTCAGGAATCTGGCCCCTGACGTCAGCCCAGGCAGCTCTCTTGTCAACGAGAGAGCTCCCTGTTGCAGAAATTAAAAGCAAACTTTGCCTTCACTCAGAGAATGTGTGGGAAGTGGTAGCTCAGTGAGAGAGGCCAGGTGCCAAATGAGCTCAAAGTGAAGCCATTCCCTTGGCTTTACTCATGAAAATGATTGATGTTTATGCTCCCTGATGTGGAAAAAAAAAGTTCAGTGAAATCCATCACTGAAGTTCTCCCATCTATGAAGATGCCCAAAGGCTCTAGGGTGGCTGTGGAACAGTCTCTGCTGGTAGCACACCCCAGAGTACAAGGACAGGAGCTTTGTATTGTGGACACAATTCTCCTTTGTCTTGCCAGGAGCCTAACGGGGAGGCATCCATTAAAGGAGTGTAATCATTGGGCAGGTTATACTCCATACAACGAATTAGTTGGCTAGAGTACTCCTGTCTGTGATCCAAGGAGCTTCTACTGTATTCCAACATCTGTGATGGGTACTCAGTGGAGTCCAACTGGAGACTCATATACTCCAGTAAAATAAGCCCTGTGGCAAATAAAAGAATTGCAAAATAATTTACATACAATTTTTCAAATATGGGTGGTTCTCAGTGTCTCACCACCTTTCATGATTCTCTCCCTTTTTAACATCTTCAGGTCTCCTCTAGGAAGCGCCATTCTGTTCTCAGGAATCATTCCAGTCTGCTTCTTAACCAGCATCAGTGGTGCCAGTGCCACCCAGTTCAGAAATGAACCCTGGTCTGGGCTGATGTGCTCTCCATCACTGTCACTCTTCTCTGGGCTGACCTTCCTTTGCTTTGCTCCAGCTCCCAGCTTTGACATTGTTGCTCCTCCATCCTAGAAGGCCCACCCCTTAGCCTCCCAAGACTCTTGCCTGTTCAACTCTCTACTCAGGCTACTACCCAGATCACTATTTCTAATGGGCAGAATATGAATGGTTCAGAGACTTAGCACTTGTTTCTCAAAAACAGACTCTTATGTTAGAGGGATCTTGTGGCATATGGTTCTCAGCTATACCATCATGCTGGGTGGGTGACAGTGGGTTCTAAGAACTATTCAGAACTACTATTCTCTCCTACCCTCAGGTCCTATTGTTAAACAAGGCTGGTTTGTTGATATTTCTTCTCTAGGGGTGGGCACCCTTTTAGTGCAGCACCCAACTCTCCCACCCCTCACCATTTCGTGTCTGTTTCTCCCCTCTCCCAGCACTTATACCTGCAAATTAGCTGAAAAGTGTTTAAGTGGGAGGTAGTCTAGAGTAGAAGTTAATAGCAAAGGGCTTTTAACCAGAATACCTTGGTTCAATTCCTAGCTCTCACTCTTAGTAGCTTTATTACCCTGGGTAGATTACTTAACCTCTCTCATTTTAGTTTGGTCATATGTAAAATAGGATAATAATAATACCTACGTTATAAGGTAATTGTGAGGAATAAATGAGTTAGTATCTGTACTTTGAACAATGCCTGGCTTATAGTGAGCACTTGATAAACATTAGCTATTATTATAGGTATATCTGAATAATAGCTACTGATGTAGCTCAAATTTTTTTTTTGCCCCAGGACATTTTTCAGACTCATAAATCAGCAGATACAAAAAACATAGTGCTCAGAAGGAGAAATCAGCTTCACAACCAATGTCCACTTAGACTCCTCCAGAATACTTTTTTTTACATATTTAACTGTAAATATTCATAAATTATTACATATTTTTAGCCCATTGAGTTATTAGTAAACAACCCCACTTAGGCAGGCTGTTAGTGTAGAACCTCACCTCTGTTCTGAGTAATTCTGTATATTTAAAATGTCTTAGAATTCTTTGTATCTTGAAATTTTAATCGGGAATTGATAGCAGGTTCTGATAACTTGTAAATGGAGACTGATCATTGTTAGCCTGTGTTTTGATAAGTAGACTTAAAAAAAATTCTCTAATCAGGAGCTGCTGTTCAACGAAACTAAACCAGACTAGGTTTTCCCTTGTATGTTAATAGGGGGTGTATTGTTTCTCAGTAGACAGTTTGCATGACTGTCAAGATAACCTAGCCTGTCTCATTGCCTCTTGTCTCTACGTGCCTAGCCTATCTTATACAGTACAAATGGAGTAAACTTCCCATTGCATGGCTTTGATCGTCTTTTTTTTATTCAAAAAAAATAATAAGAATCTAGGGCCACCTCTTTGCCTACTAACTAGGCCTGTTCATGGTCCAGCCGAACCTGGTACAGCTTAATGGGATAGGGAGCCTAGTTTTCCACTGTTCCCCCAACAATCTCAGTGCTTCAGCCAAACTGAACCACTACTGCTTGTTCAAATGCTCTCTGCTTTCCTCTTCTGTGCCCTTTTCATTCCCACCCACACACTTTCCTAGAGTGTCCTCCTGATCAGCATGTCACACACAACCCTATTTATTTTTTGTGACTCAGTGTGAAGCTACTTCCCCCATGAGTCTTTCCCTAATTCCTCTCAGCCAAATATAATCAAGCCTGAAGTATCATAGCCCTTAATCTCCCATCATGTGCATATCATATATCATTTGCAGTGTTGGCTGTACAGTTTTAATCAATAGATTTTTTGTTTAAATCATTCATATATATCTATATATATCTATATCTATATATCTATATCTATATCTATATCTATATCTATATCTATATCTATATCTCACATTAGGAAAAATTCTTAGAAATATTTAAAGTCTTTGATGCATATTACCAAACTGCCTTTTAGGCAATATCAATCCATTTATTCTCTATTCTCTGTATCACTGCCCATTCCCCCATATTCTCTATAACCCTGGGTGTTATTTTTCCCCTGCCTTTGCTATTTTGATATGTAAAAAAAAACAAACCAACTTTTAATTTATGTTTCACTGTTCTAATTTCTAGTGAGGCTAAACATGTCAAAAATGTGTTTATTAGCTATGCACTTTCTCTTTGAATTGTCTGTTGACAGAGCACTTGACATTTTATATCATAGTATTTTTGTGAACTTGTCAGATACCAAGGACCCATAGGATAAGCTACTGTACTTTCAGTCTCAGCCACTGTGCACAGCATGTGATGGGTACATAGTAAACATTTGTTGAAAGACTAAGTGAATGAATATATATGGCTGATGATTGTTAGGGTTCCACATTTTTTAAAATGTAGTATCTAGTTATAGCTCTAGTCCAATTCAAGATACAAATGCTGAATGCAGTATTCAGTGTGATCACAACAGTGTCTTTCACTCCATAAACCTTCTGTTTATGAGGTTGGTTGAAAGGGGCCCAAGGTTAGATTTGCAAATGTAAAAAAGAATTGGAGTAGGAAGATATTTTGGGGGAAGTCAGTGATTCTAGAACATAATGTGCTTTGTTGTCATACTTCTGGACCTCACCAAAATAGAAATAGGGACCTCTGAGCCTAAGAAACAGGAAGGCAAGGCAGAACAGACTTCTGCTTTGAGAGATGCCCGATTTCAAATGAGAAGCCATAGTATCAAATTCAGGGACAGCTGCCTGGCTTTTAGGACTGAGTTGTCTTAGATGTCAGTCAGCTCATGTCATTGTAGAAAAGGAAGTCCAATAAAAGCTGGTTCCTCTGGCATTATATCAAGCAGAACATTTTTTATACCATTGTATTCCTGCAAATGATCCTAAGGCATTGAAAGATGAGGTTCAGGGTCACTTTAGAGTTAAGGGTCTTATAGATTATCAATTTTTTTTAAAACAGGTAATTTTGGCACATACGATAATTTCTGATTCACCAGGATGTCTGAGTGATCAAAAGCAAATATTTCTGCACAGTGAAAGTTGTGTGTATGTGTGTGTGTGTGTAGGTGAGTACATGACTGTGAGCTTAGTGATAAAACAATGAGTTGGTTGGAGTCAAGGAGAGTGAAACCTGCAGAGTCTTGACCATTCATCAAGATTCCCAGATTTTACCAGCCAGCAAGCTCTTTCTGATGCTGACTTCACTTTGGAATTGTTTGGTTGAAGTAAGGGAAGTAAGAAAACAAAAACCTCTTCAACCCTATTCTAGAAGTGTTACTCAGTCTCATTTCATAGAGGAAATATGGGGTTGGATCATTTTTATTACTTTTTTTTTTCTTAAGTAAAGAAAGCAGTAAGTGGTTCCTTCCTTGTGTGCAGGTAGCACCCTGCCAGCCGGATCCTGTTGACAGATAATCGCCTGACAGCCAAGCCTTTGATGTTAAGCTTCACTTAGGCAGAAAGTTTCCCTGTGCCTCCCTAGCAGTCCTGGGTGGTCTTGTCTCCTTTCCTTTTACAGAGTCTTGCCCAGGAAGCCAATGGGTTCAGGCCCCCTGAGTGGTGGTGGGGTCAGCAAACACCAGGCCACTCCCCTGCATGTGGAGAACAAGGAGGGGCTGCAAACTCAGCTTAAAACAAACAAGAGCTAAATTAAAAAGAATGTTAAATACAAATCAGCTGCTTGGCTCCTGACAGCAGATTTAATTCCTCCCTCCTCTCACCTGATGGAGCTTCGCCTGCAGGGTTTGCATCAATTATCCTTAGACATGTAGAAAATGATTGATGAGCTGCCTGTGGCACTGGAGTACACTTTGTCAACCACTCATCATTTATACATCTTATCTCTGCCAGAACAAAAGATCGGATGGCCTGCACTAAAGATGGGGATGGGAAGGGGGGAGATGAAAATAGGAGGTGAGGAAAGCAAGTAAGGCAAAGCTATTTGGTGCCTACAACCAGCTGGGGTGATGAGGCACATAGCTATTGGTCAGCCAGCTTTACCCTCACCACAGGTTCTGGTTTTGCCGAAACTCTTCGATCACCCCTTCCAGAAAGGCCTGGGATTCAAGAAATTATGTGTTGTTTTAATTACAGCACCATCTCAGGGGGTTGAGGAGCACTGCAGCCATGGTTGCAGCTGACTCTTTGCTTTAATCATCCACTCAGAAAGCAGGGTTTGTAACCATCTCTGACAGAGATGAATCATGGCTTGGTGGATCCAGCTTCCAAGACAATGTCAGGGGGAGCTGCCTAAGAATCAACTGGTTTTAGGGAAATTGGCACATCTGATGATGGGATGGGATGGGATAGTGAAATGCATAGGTTTTTGTTGTTGTTGTTTTAAAAGTCCTCTTCCCAAGGCTGAAGTGAAGCCCAAATATTTTGACTCAGATTGAAACAAAAGGTTGATGACGATTTTGACTCTTTGCTGCTCACCTGTGTCCTTACTCTTAGGACTCAACTCATGCTGAGAGGTATATAAGAAGTATCAGTTCACAAAGATCTTTCAGTCCATGCCCATCATCTCTGTTTCCTTGGTGACAACAGTATAGCCACAAACCAAAGGTATGACCTAACAATCATTTCTAGGCAATAACCGCTGAAAATAGCTATTCTATTATGGACCGATCTCTATTAATTGGTTCTTTATTAAAGCATCCCATTTATTGATTTTTCTTTCTTTGAAAGAGAAGGTATTGACAAATATAAAGTCAAGTGACCTCGTTAAATAATTTGAGTGATAACAGATTCCTTGGTAATTGATTGGCGAGTAAAAGGGAATTAAGGTAGAAAACTTCAACTTTACAATATAATGTGGTGATTTTCCTCCAATAAAATTTGATAAACTACCTATACATTGTTAAATAATAAATAAGAATAAAAAAGAATATACCTATTGAATAAATTCTAGGAACAATTAGTAGCACTATAAGACAAAAATTGTGTCAGAAGAGAGGTGACTCTGTGTAAGAAAATTATGAAATGGAAAAAAAGAATAGCAGGAGATCAAAGGACATCATACCTTGGAGAATAATTCCATGGCCTTTGAAAATTATAAAGTAGTATTTCAAACCTCTTATAAATTTTTCTTGATACCATTGAATAAAGGGTTATTATCTCCAGTTAGGTTCAAGAGTTGGTAGATGTGATAATGACAGGTAAGCAATCATTATGACATCAACTGTTTTCATGAAACCTTTGTTGAGCATGAATTACCCCATACAGGGGGACTCTCTTGGGCCAGTGGACAAAACTGGCCACTGAAGAGCCCGATATGTCCAAAAATGTTCCAGTGATGATGGACCATCCGTGTTGATGGCTGTAGTTGATGGGAACTCTGCCTTCGGTGAGAGAAAGCCCCCACAGTCTTTCTCTAATCCTGAAATTATAAACTAAAGAGTAGTTATCATAAAACCCTACAGTCAAGGACAAGCACACTCAGTTTGACACAAATATATGAACTGTAAAGTGATAACACCAAGTGAAAGCATATCCATTATCACTATGAGGTAGATTATATTCTAGATTTAGGTGGTACACTCAAGTGCCACAATAAATGAGTTTTTACATTTTTATGTGCTTTTGATAGCCCTTTAAGGGTTCTGTCCTGGTAGACAGTCACCTATATAGCATTAATCTTGAAAGTTTGGAAGGTATTTATATTATTTCCTGGGGCTGTTGTAACAAAGTACCACAAATTGGGTAGGTTAAACCAGCAGTTCCCAACTGTTTTGGCACTAGAGACTGGTGCTCCTATGAGACTCTTATGCCTGATGACCCGAGGTGGAGCTGAGACAGAGATGCTAGCACTTGGGAGCAGCTGCAAATACAGATGAAGCTCTTTCACTGGCCTGCCACTCACCTCCTGCTGTGCATCCTGGTTCCTAACAGGCCACTAACTGCCACTGATCCATGGCCCATGTTGAGGACCCCTGGCTTCAACAACAGTCTCACAGTTGTCTCACAGTTTTTGAGGCTAAAAGTCAAAAGTCAAGATGTCAGCAGGGTTGGTTTCTTCTGAGGGCTGTGAAGGAGAATCTGTTTCATTCCTTCTCCTATCGTCCAGTAGTGTCTTGACTTGTAAGTAGCATTCTCTCTCTGTCTTCACATTGTCTTCTCTCTATGGGTGTCTCTGTATCCCAATAAACCCCATTTTTATAAGGAAATATTGGGTTAGGGCCCACCCTAATGACCTCATCTTAACTTGACTATCTACAAAGACTTTAATTTCAAACAAGGTTACATTCATAGGAACTGGGGATTTGGACTTCAACATCTTTTGAGAGGGATACAATTCAACCCACAACATTAATACCCAGGAACTTTAAAGTGTTATATTCCACCCTCTGTGCTTCATCTAGTGAATTTAAGGCTTTGATTTATGTCTTGAAGGGGGAATCATATCAAGTCATCTCTAAGAGTAAGCACATAGTAGCTACTTGCTAAATATTTGTTAAATTAATGAATGAATGATACTTTGAACTTTCTTGAAAAAAAGGCCATTTTTTAATATTAAATTTACATTTCTGCTAGGAGAAGACTAATTTCCAGTTCACAAAGTCAATGAATTAACTCCAGAGACATCATAAATTTAGAGAAATGGTTTCCATTCAGAAATGTTTCATATGAAGCTCTGAGTCTGTCCATTTATAAGTAATTTTCTTTCTATGAATGGTACCCTGGGGAGAAGAATCCTCTAGCTAATTCTGTTTTTGAGGGAATCAGTACCTTGAGCTGGATGTTTATTTTCTTGTGATACTTTGTCTTTTAGGGGAAAAAAATCCCCCATGAAAACCTTACTTTGCAAATTTGTTAAAACTAGCTGAGTATTGTTTGGATTATCCAGTTCAAATGCTGATATGGAAAGGATATACTCAGCCTTGTGAGCAGACTATTGTCTGATACATGCAAGTACTTTTATCTTGAGTTATTAAGGAGAGAGTTTTTGTGTTTTCTTTTCTAGAAACTTATCTTTTATTTACAAACAGGTGAACTTTTTACATATTTTTAAGATAACTAAGTAGCAAAAATTGGCTAGATTGATAAAAACTTGTTAAAAATATAGAAATATAGAAAGTTTAAGGATAAAAAATGTTTATAAGAAGATGTAATGAACATTTTTAGCCTTAAACTTCCGATATCTGTACATATTTTAGACAGGTTTTTACCAAATATAGTTAATTTTTGTTTACTGAAACCATGAGACAGAAATGTAAGGCACCAGGCTGAGGAGAACCAGGTGAACCAGGAGCCCAAGGCAGCAGTACCATATGGTTAATTGTCAAGGACACCATGTGTCAGGCCCTTCCCAGAGACAGCATTTGTGACCTGTTGCTCAAAGTATAGTTGAGAAATTTGGAGAATATTCAGGAAGCAAAACCAAAGAGCTATAATCAGCAATGCCTATCTATCATCCTGAACAGTGAAATCCCTTTTCACTTGGCTTTCTGAGGCCAACTTACACTGAATCAATCCTATTTCCATGCCTTTGTTTAGGCTGTTGTCCCATTTGGATGGTCCATCCTTCGTTGCCCTGCTGAGTTAATTACTACTGATTCTTTGAGTTCTTGGTCAAATCTCAAGCCTTCTGTAAAGCCTCTGGGATATTTCCATCCTTCACTGACTGCTCCTTAAGCTAAAACCCTTAGAGTTACTACAGTATACTTGGATGCTTATTTTGTATCAACCATTCCTGTCTCTAGCTATAAGCAGCTCAGCCAAGGAAGATATCTTTGTATTAGACAATGTCTCAGTTGCTTGGCTGTAAATAATGTTGAATAATTGATCTCACTTGATGAAGAGTTGCTTAATGATAGCCTCCAATTATTCACCAAGATGAGAGCAAGCAATGTTTTTCCATTGTTCATGCAGGTTAGTATAGAAGGAAAGGGCCTAGGGGAGGAATTTAAGGTTGATAGAATTTGCTGATGGAATGCTATTTACTTGGTCAGATTTTTCATTGGTGTTGGTACTTACTTCTGTGAAGAGGATTAAAAACAAGAAAGATCTTCTAAAGAATCAGGAGAAACAATGATATGTACTCCAGCTGGGCCCTTTTTCTGTGAAATGGAGTTTATATCATGGGCAGATGACACAGGGATATGCTCTCCAATGACAGAGCTCATAACAACAACAAAATAGCAAAATGCATTTATTTTAAAACTACTATTTAAAAAAATCCAGACTGTATTGCACTAAGGACTAAACTTTGACTTGGGGTAGGGTTGAAGGATTTGTTAGGCTCCTAATGAGGTCTAGTTCCCTTTAAGAGATTTGATCAGAAAGAGATTGGCCAACATCCCTGGGGATGGTGGTTCTAAAGTTAGGAGCAGGAGGAAGAATTGGGGAGTGGTGAGAACTAAATTAGGGAAATGTTTTGAGAAGATTGTGATTTTAAGAATAGCCCATGGGAGTTGTATATTGCCTTCCTACAACTGTAGACATTTTTCACTTTATAATTCCCTGTTTAAACCTGGACAACTTTAATTTGGGATTAAAAAATGATGTCTGAAACACAGAGCAGTGGTTTAATGATGAAGGGCTGCAATTTACAGACTAATTAGAATGGCATTTGTTTTCATTTTGCAATGACTTTTCTACCCCCAGTGCACTCCTCAATAACAGGAAAAGATATTACTGGGTCCAAAGATGGTTTTCTGAAGCTGACAGCTGCTGTATGCCCTGGGTTGGGATGTGTGGACAGGTTCCAGGCAGCTTCCAGGGAGCCACCCCTTGCATACTGCCCATTCTGTAGAGCCACTCTCCCTGCAAAACAATGCCATTTAACTTCAAGCTCTGACACCTTGCCTATTTCTATTTCACTATAAATAACCTACCCCCCTTCTCTTGCCTTCCCCAGGTCAGGCATTCCTCAATTATAGTCTTAAACCTGACCAAGCAAGAACAAATTGTGACCTTAAGTTATATCTTAAAGTCCTGCCTCATATTGGGACACGGAAGAGTTTTTTTGGCATTCTCTTTGACAGGCTGCTTGTAGATAGAATGGTTTTCCATAAGGAATTGAAATCATACATCAAATGTATTGTTTTATATGTAAGCCACTGGAGACCAATGAAAGCAGTTGGTAGAGCCCAAATACCATTACAAATAGATTTATCGTAGTGTGTTTTCTCCCACCTTTTTCTAGAAGTTATTACTTTAATCTTAAGAATTTATGTAAGTATGCTGTGGCTTTTATATGGTTTATGCATTCACTTTGGAGACTTTTAGCTATTTAGTGGTGAGGTGTTTAAAACAAGTGTTATCAGGGAAATAATTTTGGCTTTACATCATTTTTTTTTTATATATTTGCCTCTGAATGCTACATATAGAATAGCCAGTTGGCAATATAAAAGAGTTATTGTGGATGTCATGGAAACTTATCTTTCCAGTGCCCTTTAGTTTGGTGTGTTCATCTGCACCTCCAAAAAAGCAAGCAGAGATAAACATGCTGTATCCTTTTGCTGCCAAATTAGAAAAAAAAAAAAAAAAAAAGCTCTGTTCCTTCCTTCCTGAATGATTTCAAAGAAAGAGAACATTAGACTTTAGAGCAATTAAACTCACTCTAGTGTACATTTGCTAAAAGGACTGGATTTTTTTTTTTTTTTGGCCAGTCCACAGTAACAGAACCAGTTGAAAATTTAAAAAGAAAAATCCTGAATGATGTTCTTAGAGTATAAATCAAATGATCTTGTAAGACCCATCTCATTTATTATATTCATACTTCAACTAAATCATATTTAGTTAAAAAATGGTTTTACACATTGTTCTACTAGTATTTAACTTAAAATTTTCTCATGAACCCCTGTTTAATTTATTACTTTCCTCTTTATACATACATACTCACATGTTTACACACTGTAAATGTAAATATTCTGCATTAACTGACTTTTTGATTTGGTAGCCATATCTTCTACGTCTGTTGACATAGAAACTTGTGAGTCATTTCCAACACAATATGTTCCAAGCTAATCGTATTGATGTGTGTAAAGCCGTGGTTTTGTCTAGTTCTGATAAAAACATTGTGTACCCCTTTTGACCTTCCTCTCCTACTTTTTAAAAATCTTTACCTTCTTTTGTGGTTCAGTTTCCGCATCTGTACTTCCAAAACTTGATACTAATGGGAAACTTGACTCTAATTTCTTTTGAACTTGTTTTAGAGCTATGACAGTGTTTTTCTTAGCACAGAGGAGTAGATACATCTAGGGAACCCAATGAGATCTGACTTCTGTGTCATACTGAGAGTTCAGACATTATC
Organism: Eidolon dupreanum; assembly: GCA_028627145.1. Lineage (NCBI taxonomy): Eukaryota > Metazoa > Chordata > Mammalia > Chiroptera > Pteropodidae > Eidolon > Eidolon dupreanum. The sequence goes on from CM053506.1 coordinate 45,206,472, forward strand.
CTACTGAAGGTCATTGAGAGGAAAAAGCAGGTTAGCAGATATTTTACACCACATCTGGCCCTAGAGGACAGAGGCTTTTAAATCCCTCTGTGAATTTTTGGGGAGGGACAATACCCTGGGGATAGAGGTCCCTCCAGTTCCAATAGAGTTTGGAAAGTGAGATGACTGAAATCAATTTCTGATTCTGTTTCGGTCATTTTTGAGAAAACTGAGGGCTCTTTTCATGGACTCTGGGTTTGGGTTTAAGGTCTATTCTGATCTGAGCCAGTCTACCCTTTGACAGCCATGGATTGCTAAAAGAGTGTTTTCAAGCAGTTTTACTACTTTGAAATACACCTAGGAATACCAGCTAGGGACTAATGCATTGTCCCTAGGTTGGGGACCTATTTTAATGATTAAAGATCATCTGTAATGAACATACTAATTATTAAGAACAAATGAATGCAGATATATATGTCAAGTTTGTACTTTTAAGTGTTCCCCTCTTGATGTGTCTCATGCTATTAATTTGTTGAGTAAACACTATTTTAATAATTGAAAGACCATTTTCATTCCAGCCTGATTATTCTACATCTCCAAATTAGTATTGGTCAAATTAATGAGACTTTATTAAATTAGAAAGGTGAACTGCATTGGAGATTAGGGTCTCACAAATCTCCCTGAGGTTGGATGACCTCTGTCTAGCTTGTGAGATCCTTTGTTCATCAGCCCCAGTATGTGATTCCTTGGAAGGCTTGCAAACCACAGTTTCACTTGCCCCTTTGATTTTCACTTTTCAACTACCAATTTGACTTCAGTGTGTTTGTCCGCCTGGTTCTTTTCTGTCCATCTTAACCTATTGCTTATCCTGAGCTTTAGTGCCTTTGTGTGTTCTGACTTCCACTGGATCTCCTATTTAAATAATTAGTGTACTTGCATGTTGTCCCCTTACCTAGACTCTACTCTTGAGACATACCCTTTCCCCAGTTGGGCAAGTTTCAGGAGAAACCATTCCCTGTGATTTTTACTTTGTCTCTAGCCATAGCTTCCTTATGCTAGGCTAGAGGAAGTCTTTGATTTTAAAGGACAATGTTGGGAGACATCTTTTTCTGCTTCAGGAGTTGACTTTCTCTTAATGTAGATTTTTTTTCTTTAATGTATCTTAGCTGCATGGAATTGAATTAGTTCTAATTCTTGGTTTGTGAACACTATGATCAAGTAGTTTATTCATGGTGTTTTAAAATTATATGTGTGTAATTACATATTTTTAATAATGTAAGAATGAACTAACCCAAGAACTAGAGTATAGAGTATAGATAATAACCTATGTTTTTCTACATGGTCTCCTTGAATTTTGTGTTTAACCTGCCCTTCCATTTAAAAAAAGTTTCTTAACACACACACTTATGTACCTAAAAAATATATTGTTTAGAGTTGGGTATATAAAATTTTTATTTAAAAAAGGATGTCATGCTGGATATTTTCTTTTAGGATTTGCTTTTTTAATTCAACATTATAAAGTTTTACTTATGTTGATGCTCATAGCTGCAATTCATTCATTTTCAATACTGTATAATATTCCATCATATTAAACTATCACGGATTATTCTCCAGAAGAAGGGCATTGTGTTGTTTCCAGAATTACTGCATTATTTTGAGCAGTGCTACATCCATCTCCAGGTACACATGAGCTAGAGTTTCTCTTGGAATACAATTGCTGGTTCTTTGGATATGTATACCTTATAATTCACTAGAAAATTCCAACCTGTTGATGCCATAGTTGTTCCAGTTTTATATTCCCTCCAACAAAGTTAGAAGGGATTCTGGGGATACTCATCTTCTCCCACTCTTTCTATTGTCAGACTTCTTATATTCTAATAATTAAGCAGCTGTCAAGAGATATCATGTGCCTAAAGTTTTGAGCTGCCCTGAATAATTAGGCAACTTTTTCAGAACTGGTGGTCTACATTTCCTTTGCATCATAGCTCACTTTAAAGCTGTTTTAAAAAAGTTGTTTTTGTTTTGTTTTGGTTTAAGGACTGTTTGTAATTTAACAGTCAAGATATGATTAGGATATGCTCTAAGGACAAAAGAAAAATCATTCTTATAGTGCAATAGGAAAAACCTTGGCCTTAAAGCAGGAGACTCAGCACCTGATCCTGGCGTCTCTGGTGATTCCCTGAGTGACTCAGATGAAGACATTATTTTTCAGTGTTTCCATTTCCTCATCTGTTAATTGAGGGTGTTGATCACTAAGGGCGTGTACTGGTCTAAGTTTTCATCATTCAGTAAATTATAGCTATCACATTGATTCAGCTGTTTATATTTAAGGCATTTGACATCCATTTTGTGTGTGTGTGTGTGTGTGTGTGTGTGTGTGTGTGTGTGTGATCTTTCCAACACCTGAATGACAGAAGCAGAGAAAAGGTGAAATAAAAAAGCCTACAACTTTGGCAAAGCTCTGGGTGGTGTGCAAACAGGGTGTGACTATGGAGAGACTAGGAAGTTCATCAAGCCTATAAATACCTCCCTTCTGGCCTTAAAGCCTAAAATTCCACATTTATATGTCATTGCTATGATACTTATAGGCCTTTGGGTCTGTCAGAATCCCCCATTAAAATGCAAATGTCCTTGAAGTGGGTTGGGGCAAACCTTTAAACTCATTATCACCTAAATCTTCCACAGGGATTAATTTGTCAGTTCCTTTCCCATCAGACACCTGGTTGGAACAGAGCCTGTGGGAATGAACACCTGGTTGATGTGGGGAGGTCTCGGAGGGAGAAGAATGGCTGTAGAGAGAGGTGGGATGTGCCCAGAAAGCCAACCAGTTCTTCCTAGAGTCTGGTCAGTTGTTACTCTCATAGGCTCATCTCTACCCAGATCCTCAAAGTCAAATTGGCCAAACACATGGGGTTAATGCTGTACCCTTGAAGGACAGTTTCCTCTTAGAACTAACTAGAAGAGAAAGTATATAAAGGCTGCCAACCAGCAGAATCCTTCCCTAGCCTGCAAATCACTGCTGAAAGCCTCCCAGCTCTCCATAACACATGCCTTTGAGCAGAGTCCTTTCTTACTCAGTCCTGAGTCCCAGCCCAGTCTATAATGTGGCCATCTTGAGGCATAGATGGGCCTTGTCAAACAACTTCAGCTGGGGCATTTCTGTTGGTGCTTCATCTGCTTTGTTTAACATTCAAACAACTCTTTAAAATTGTCAGCTCTGGCTCAGCTCACAAAGGGGTGGTGACGTTTAACACGTTTGGGCCTTCTCTGTTTTCCCTCTGTCACCCACACAAAACCTCAGGCGACTCCCCCAACAACACATGTTTCTGCCTCGGCCGACCTTGGCCTCTTAACATGTCAGAAACTTAATAAAACACTACGGCTGTCATAACGCAAAGTTAAATAAAGTCTTCAAAACCTGTCCATTCAACAGATTTTTGTGTGTCATTTTCTGCAGCCTCTCTGGATACAGCTTGTCTCAGTTCATGGACAGCCAAGCCATGGGTCTTTGTCTTTGTTCACTGTTGTGTTTAATTCACCCTCTCATTCATTAATCATCCCTTTGCCTATTTATACCGGTGGCAAGTATAGCGAACACACTTAACGCCTGCTTTTGTTCTGGTGGCACCCTTTGTGAGGACCAAGGCAGAGCTAATTATTAACTGCGAAATGACATTAAAACTCTTAGATAAGTGCCAAATGCTGCATCCACTGAGACGCAGTTTTGTTTTAACCTTTAAGGGTTTACGGCTAAGCAACTAGGGCGGCTTTATTTAGCCGTGAGTCCAGAGGAGCAATGCCAGCACTCAGATAATTAATAGAGGTGCTCCATGAAAACTCAGCTGGACAGCCGGATTCAGGCGCTCCGTGCACCTCAGGAAGGCCCAGCTGGGGCCTCCAGACCTTATCAGGTACAAACAGGGAGGGCAGCTTCAGAGATGTGGTCCATGTGGGCAGCTCCAACCTTTAAGTTTACATTTCCCATGATTTAAAGATCTTTGTTGTCAGCTCAGGATGGTTTTTATACTTTCCAGCCTGATTCTGATATTACTTTACTATTAGACATTTTGTGAAGCCAACATTTTAGTTATAGTGATTTCATTTAGTTAAAATGGCACAGGAATTGTTACTCTAACCTTCTCAGAGAAGGTTTTCCCTGACCACTATTTCTAAAGTTATCCTCTAAGCCCACAACCATCCCCAGGTACCTTCTATTTCATTACCCAGTTTTATTTTTTCATTGGCATCTGTCGATATTTGAAATAATTTTGTTAATGCATTTCTTGTTTGTTTGACTACCAGAAGAATATAAAGCTTCTATATCTTTAGCACTTAGAATAGTGCCTGGCACATACCAGGGCCCAGTAGATATTTATTATGTGACCCAGTGAATGAATAAATGAGTGAATGGGTGGAAAGACTTTTTTTCCAGGAAGGTAATCAATCAACCTTCTGTAATCACAGGCACAAGCCTCCAACATTCACCCTCTATCTAATCACCCATGTCTTCGTTATATTAGCATCTCTCACTATCCTGTGGCTAGTGCTCTACGTTCTACTCTCTGTCACTGTTCTAGAGGACCCATGGGACTTTATTTGACTTTTGGACAATGTGTTTCAAATCCTTTAGCTTTGTTTCTAGACTGTCCTCTCCATATATTCCTCGCCCCCCAGTCTGCCCCTTACCTACAGGTTATTTTTTTTATGTGGGCAATTACTTGTCTCCAAGACATATATTAGATGGTTCTTTTCTTTGTCACTGAGCTGTGGTGCCTTCTTTGTGGTATCTGTGGTTTCCCTTCATAAGTGTGCCTGTTACTGACTTCTTTATTCTGTTTCATTGGTCTTTTTTCTGTTGCTGAACCAAAGCCAAATGCTCTTAATTGGAATAATCTTATAATGTATTTATATGCATTAAGGTAAATCCCTCTACTTTGTTCTTTAGGATTGAAGAACTTTGTCTTTTCCTGGCCCTTTGGCCTTTCATGTAAACTTCAGAACCAACTTGTATGTCATTAAAAGTCCTGGTGGGGTTTTCATTAGATCGACATTTAACCTTTACATCAAAATGGGAAGAATTGAATCTTCCCCTTCTATAAATATAGTATGTATCTCTCTTTAGGGTTTTTTTTTTTTTTTAAGTGTAAAATTTGATGGCATTTAGCATATTCACAGGCTCGTACAATCATTGTCACTATCTAATTTTAGAACATTTACCACCTCAATAAGAAACCTTAGACTCATTAGCAGCCACTCTCCATTCTTCCTTCCTGCTAGCACCTGGCAAATCCTAATCTACTTTCTGTCTCTATGGATTTGCCTATTCTAGACATTTCATAAAACCATATGGTCTTTTTGTTTAGCTTCTTTTACTTAGCATAATGATTTCTAGGTTTATTCATGTTGTATCATGTGTCAGTACTTCAGTCCTTTTTATGGCTAAATAATATTCCATTGTTTGGATATAGCATCTTTGTTTTTCATTCATCAGGGGATGGACATTTTTGATTGTTTCCACATTTTGACTGTTATTAATGCTGCTATAAATATTTTTATGTAAGCATTTGTGTGACTATATTTTTAATTCTCTTGGGTATATAGTTAAGAGTAGAATTTCTGGGTCATATCTTAATTCTATGTTTAACTTTTTGAGGATCTGCTAAACTATTGTTCACAGATGCAGAGCCATTTTATATTCCTACTAGCAATATATGAGAGTTCCAATTTCTTCACATCACTGCCAATACTTATTTTTCATTTTTTTAAAATAGCTATCCTATGGGTGTGAAGTGGTATCTTGTTTTGGTTTTGATTTTGATTTCTCTGGTGAACAATGATGTTGAATATCTTTTTACATACTTATTAGCTATTTGTACATATTCTTTAGAGAGCTATTTAAATCCTTTGCTCATTTCTAAATTATTTGTCTTATTGTTGAGTTACAAGTGTTCTTTATGTTTTTTGGATATTAAACCTTTATAAGATATATGGCTTGCAAATATTTTCTCCCATTTTATAAGGTTATATTTTCACTTCCTTGATAGTATCCTTTGTGAAAAAGATTTAAATTTCAGTGAAGTCCAAGTTATCAACTTTTTTCTTTAATTGTTTGTACTTTTTGTGTCATATCTAAGAAAACATTGTCTAATTCAAGGTCATGAAGACTTACACCTATGTGTGCCTCTAGAAGTTTTATAGTTTCAGCTTTTACATTTAAGTGTTTAATCTATTTTAAATTAATTTTTGTATATGGTATGAGGTAGGGAGTACAAATTCATTCTTTTGCATGTGGATATTGAGTTGTTTCAGTACTATATGTTGAAAAGACTAGAGTAGGCAACCTTGTGTGGTTCCTGATTTTAAAAACATTTGTACTGTTAATTTTTTTTAAACCTAATATTTGCCAGGTACAGTTATTTATTATCTAATTCTGATTATCAAAGAGTTTAAATAACATAATAGGCTCTTGATTGGAGTGTTAGGTCATCCTATTCTTTTCATCAGAGACCTAATCCTGGCAAAAGGGATTCAGTGCTATGAATATTTAGAACAGTTACCAAATGAGATGAAGGATAGAAATCTGTCATCATTCCCATTCACTAGAGTCACTATTCCTGAGGTTTGGCTGACTGACTCATAGGTCTTAAGTTGCATGCCAACCTCAAATGTTTGGAAATGGTACATGGGCTGTATTGTTCAGAAGTCTGAAGTTTCTCTGATGTTATTGTGATTTATTAATGATATCTAGCAGCTGCTTGGAAAGAAAGATAGACAATACAGACACATTTTTCATGCTTGTCCTAGGCCCTCTTTCTCTGTCAGATCTGTCGTATCTGCTCCTTTTTACCTTAAATTGTCCTTGTATCTAACTCCTTGCCTTTCTTAATCATTGAATTTAGCCATGTTCTCTTTGTTCAATGCTTGATCCTCATTCCTGCTGGATATACCCACTTGAACACTTATGTAGCAGAGAACAAACCTACAAGCATTGCTAAGGTAAAAATTTGTCTTTTTTACAGTCCTGGTCCCAGGTATTTTATTCTGTTGTCAGACTACATAGAAGACCATGTTTCAGAGGAGCATGTTCCAATTTGGAATTGGAAATTGTGTGTGTGTGTGTGTGTGTGTGTGTGTGTGTGTGTCTGTGTCTGTGTGTGTGTGTGTCTGTGTGTGTCTGTGTGTGTCTGTGTGTGTATGACTCAGACTGGCAATTAGAGCCTCTGGACCTAACAATATCATAATCATAGTCAGCCTCTGTGTATCTCAAAAATAAGTACTGTGAGGAAATGGCTTGCAGTGAGGGAGGCAGGTGTTTTTTGTTTTTTTGTTTGTTTTAATGAGTCATATAGGGAATAGGGTTTAAGGGTCAAATGAGGCTTTCCCATGTCCCAAAGTCTCACATATTATATGGAGTAGATAACATCTCAGGTTGTCTGGAGAAATTCTTAGGATTTTTGTCTGTGGTACTAATACTGCCCTTTCTGAAGCCTTAGGGATGTATGTGGCTTTACAATCAAGACTTTTTATTTTTTATATCTTAAAGGACTTGGTACCTGAAAGCTTCTGATCAAGTGAATTAATTAGGGTATATATTCAGCATTAAGAAGTAGAATTTCATTTCTCTCTCATTGCATGGTTTAAATATAAGCAAGGTAGAACTGATGCAGTGGCTCTACCATGTCAGGGACCCAGTTCCTTCCAGCTCATTCATGTACTATACTTACCGTATATGTGGTAAAGAATACTCACCTCCTTACAGCTATACTCCAGTCAGCAAAAATAGGAAAACGAGGAGGATAGAACATACTCATTCCTTTTAATAGCACTGGCTGGGAGTTGTATAAAACTCTTCTGACCTAAGTTCATTTGCCAGAAGTTTATCACATAACTACATCTAGTTGCATGTTCCCATCTGGCTGTTCTGTTACTAGAGAAGAATGGGAGAATAGATACTGGGGAACACCCAGCAGTCTCTGCTGGATAATATTTTGTTAAATGAGGAAAGCTAGGTCAAAAGAAAACAATATGGAAATAAATTACCTTTGATCAAGATTGTGAGGCCTAAGTCTTTGACAATCTTAAAAGAAAAGAACCTGGATTTGGTTTTCCAGAGACTCACAAACTCACATTTAAGGAATGTATTGCTGTGGGGATACAGTTTGCAAGCAGTAGCCTAAAACCTAGGATGGATGGACATTTCTGAAATCTTTCTCCTCTTCTCCCTAAGAGCTATCAGAAGAGGTGGTTCTGGCACCCAAGGGGAGGGATCATCAGGTCTTTATTCTGCCCAAAGGCAGACTTCTACTTCCTGGAAGTTATATTATAGAAAAAATAGTATAGTAGACAGTGCTTGCATTCATTAATATCTAGTTTTTCTTTCTTTTTTTTTTCCTGAGGTGTGAAGAGCCCTTGTGTAATTTTATGAGCTGAGGTCATCTTGGAGGACACCTGGTATTTTACAATGGTATAGTCACAACATCAAAGTAACTATAATATTAGACATCTTCCTTGGAGAGTTACTGGGAGAAGATAATTTTTTGTTCAGATTTTGGGATTTTTTGTTACTGTAGCATAACCTAGTCTATTCTGACTATTACATTGAGCAAATATTTATCAGCTTACAGTATGAACAGAGCCATCAATTATAGAGTCCTGGAATAAACTAGAAATAGGAAATGTCTCTTCTGTCAAGTACCTTATAAGGTAGCTAAGTTGTTGAATTATAGCAAATCAAGTATAACTATAAGCTGCATCTAATATAGAACTGTGTTCTAAAAAGAGTGGTTAGTGTTGAGTGTGGTTCATCTGGGAAGACTTTCTCTAAGAGATAAAAACAAACACTTTCTCTATCTGTGTTGGAAGAAAGTAACTCAAACACGGTCAGGGAAAGAGGATTTATGTGTGTAAATGGCTAAACCCGACAACCTCAGGCTAATTGAAAGTGTCTGTGTTATTGTGCTTAGGTTAAAAAGGCTCTTTAGCTTCTTGCCTGAGTTGTTTCTCCAAGAAAGCATAGCAACCAGACCTCTCCAAGGTCTAAGAAACCCTGAAGAGAACCTTTTTGGACCCTGATAGTTTGTAATAAGCTCATGGGTTATGGGCACTCATAGATAGGCATTTTGTTTCTTTTATGGACAAAGCAGACTGTTTCCTTCATGAATTAGAGTGAGCTGAAGACCTTGAATTGCTTCCATCGTTGTCCTTTCAAAAAGAGTCATAAGACATAAGCAGGAAAAAGAAAGTGGACTGGGGGACCTCTGACTTCTAACCCTTCCTCATTGGGCAGTCCAATGGCCACAGCTGAGAAGAGTTTTTGAAAATGTGATCTTAACCAACATTCAGAGACCAATGCTGGGCCTAAGAGACTCTGGGCTGTATCTTTGATTTATGGTATTAGAGAATAGTGTGGGCAGTTGGTTTAGATTCTTCATGATATCGTTAACATGGTGTGGCATGTTAGCTGGAAACTTAAGCTATAATATCTTAAGATGACAGAGCATTAGACTTAGATTAGGCAAAAAAGTGACTATTGGAACAATGGGATATTTATAGGAGAATGGGTAAGATCAGATTCCTTCCAATGTACAATTTCTGTTCCTTTAGAGGCTTTCTTCATTTCACATGTTCTACTGCTTGCATTACCTTCCTTGCTGGATTGTACACTCTTCCAAGGTAGGGAATATAATACATTTACCTATGAGTTCTTGGTGCTGGAGGAGAGCTTGACCCATAGTTGGTGCTCAATTAATAAAGGTTGTATTAAACTAAGATAACTGGAAGTATTCGTTCTGTAAAGGAGAAGACCGAAGCATCATGATCCAGATCTACTAAATTCCCTCTGGGATAACTAGGTTAAAAGGGGACTTATTCTTTAAACCCTAAATACTGCATTTGGAGATACCTCTTTGAAATTGGATCAAAATAAATTTAGGACTAAATAAGAGATGGTTCATTTTCCACAGCAATAAATAAGTTCTTAGATCTCATTTTTAAAGAAGTAATAGTGTAAAATAAATGGATTTTTTTTTTTTTAAGAAATATATTTCAAATTGAGGAATGGCACAGCTTTAAGCAGATACTAAATGAAGCTTTGGTGTGGACCTTGAAGATAGGACCATCTGAATTTCCAATGACTCCTTCTATAGCATCCGTGGTAACAAAAAGCAATTGAACTGGCCAAACATTGTTTTCTTAGTGGGACATTCAGAGCCCTCCAAAGACTATAGCCTCATTTCTTCCCATTTTTTTCATGAATTCCATGTCCTGGATGACTTTGATCTATACATTGTACTCTGGGAAAACCACCTTTTTTTTCTTTTTATCTTTCATGCTTCCTCTCCCTCTTATTCCTGCTAACCTCATTGTTGCTTTCCTATATAAAGCCTTCTAAACCAGGTCCCAGTGACCTCTCCCTTTCTACAGACTAATAGCAGGTTCACTCTACTGATGGCTTGTTATCAATCACCTTGAATTATTATTTATATTTTTAAGCACCAGTTCCATTTCTACAAATTTAAGGTAAGGAAGTACATGATTGTTTGTAATTTAGCTTGAGTCCTCAGCTCAGAATCTTGCAAAATGAAAACTGATCAAATTTTTTTTAAAAAAGAATGCCACTAAGAAGTAATAGAAGACATTATTAGAAATGTCAAAATTAGTAACTTATGTCACCACCATTAATATTTCTAAAGATGCAATCATTTAAAAAAAGTAGATTCAGTGGATTAACTCATTGAATATCAAAGCTACAAGGTCATTTTATTGAATTCTCTACTGCCGGTGGATGTACAACATTGAGACAGTCAATTTAGCAGTAGTTAAAAATGTTATTCCTTCCAAATAATCCAGCAATTCCCACACATAGGTATATGTTGTAAAGAAGTTTACATATGTGCATAAGGTAACATTTATATGAATGTCCATTTTAGCACTTGTTCCGTGAAAAATTGGAAACAAAATAGATGTTCATTAATAGAGGATTAGAGAACTGCAGTCTATTCATGAGGTGAGATTCTAGACAGAAACTGAAATAGATCAAAGGAACTAGATCTCAATAAATGTCACAGGGTATGTAAAAAATATATATACAATATACTATTTTTAATCAAAAGAGTAATCTTATTTCTGGACAAAACTTTGAAAATTAATTCGTGTACTTTATGTTTTAATTTGGAAAATATATTTTCAGGTAATTCTGCTAAAAATAAAACACGCATCTAACATTCTTATTTTCAAATGAAGAAACACATGAAGAGTTGTGATATGTGGACATGGTTTGAGCCCTATTTTGTTTTGAATAAAACAAATATTAAAAATTTTATGGGAACAAATATTTGATATCAGGAATTATAAGTTTTATAGGTGTAATAATGATGTTGTGGTTATATTTCTAAAGTGTGGAAGTCCTTATCACTTAGAGATACTGAAACACAAGTATGGAAGAAATTATATGATGTCTTGGGTTACCTCAAACAATCTGGGAGAAAAGGGGCTAGATGGAAGTGGGTATAGTAGAAACAAAATTAGGTGTGTGTTGACTTATAGATACTTGGAGGTTTATTATATATTTATACATAGTCTTTATACTTATGAATTCAATCTTTTTGGAAATGCCTGCCAAAAATTTTTTTAAATGGATCTTATAAAAAGGTAAAATTCTAGGAATAATATTCCTTGTCCAGTGCTCTTTACAGTACCTGCTGCTGAGACCACTGTTGGTTGGACTCTGGATTTTTCAGAGTAAGCAAGGATACATAAGCAAGTTTTGCTTAAAATTATTTTCCTACTAGAGAAAGTTTCATAAAAAGAGTAATTCTTATATATCAAAAGTAGTCCACAATTGAGCTATCAGTTCTGGTTGATGTACATCTTAGATTTCTTTTATTTCCCCAAACAAGCCAAAGTAACAAAGCGATGTGATTGAGAGTGTGAGGCCTGAATCATCCGTAAGCAACCGCAGGAGGTGAGAGGTTACTTGTTCCAACTTTATGATGTCCCAAGAAACTGTTGTGATAAAAGACTAAAAAATAAATGAGAGATAACTGAGATAATGGAAAAAACAGGGAAACAGGACAAACACTCAGCTCTTTGGCTTGAGAAATTTATTATGCCAAGGAAGATAAATTGGAAAAACATGAAAAGGGAAAGCGATCTTGTCTCTGCTTCATGTATTTCTTTTTAAGTGAATGAGCAATAATACAGAAATAAAAGAGTTCAAAACAGAGCTGTGTGCTCAGCCAAAATCATGGTTTCTAATGATTTTCAACTTTGGCAGAAGTCTCACACGTTGTACTTGAGCAGTTTTCTTGATTCTGTATTATACGTGTAATTCATCCTGATCAGGATGTAGCTGGGGAGCCAAAATCCTTTTGCTGATCCTGTCCTGTAGCCAGCCTTCCTTCTTCACATCAGAAATGTCTATACTGTCATCAGTTTGGACAGTTCTGAGAAACAAACAAACAAATAAAACTTTGAAATCAGTTGTGTGGAGTTGTCTTGTCAAATAAATTGTCATATTACATGTTTTCTTCTTCTACTAGGCTGTTTTAGTATTAGAAAGACACAGTCCAAGGTATTCAAACTAGAAATGTGTGAAACAAATGCTGATGGACAGAGGGACACTGATTAGGCCAAGGGTCTGTTAAGTGTCCAATTAGTCTTCCTGCCTTTTCTTTTAACAGGACAGCGGAAGATGAAGGGGAATAAGATGGGACTAGGACTAGAGTCGATGCCTTAGAATATTTAACCAGAAGAGGAGCCATTGTTGTTATGGATTATACTCAATGAATGCAGTGGAAAGAAAACCAGATTCCAGCATGCTTTGTTTTTAAACAGTAGCTGTGTTAGTTCAAGTTTTATAGAGTTTACTTTCTTAGAGTGTAAAAAATATTTTTCAATAACTAAATTCACAGTCTTTCTTCACTGTTTTTTTGTTTATTTGTTTATTTTTTGTATTTGTATTTGTTTTTTTTTTTTTACTTTACCTCTGAATAACCCCAGTTGACAAGACATTCCTGCCAATAAATCACATATGGGTTTTTTTTTAGTTCAAGCCAGTAACCCAAAATGTTAGTTTATCCTGCAAGTATTATTTGCATGTCCTTAAGTTTTGATAAGGCACTTAGTGTTTTAGTGTTTCCTTTGGGATAAAACTAAATCATTGCAGGAATATACTTTCAAGAAAATGTTCGTTTGTTTAGGAAGATAGATAGGTATGTAAGTAGATAGGTAGATAGGTAGGTGGGTGGGTGAGTGGGTGGGTGGATGGATGGATGGATGGATAAGGGCAAGAGGTAAGGACGGGAGAGAGGGAGCAAAAGGAGGGAGAAAGAGAGAAGGGAAAAGATCTCTAGCAGAGCCAGACAAACCAGAGGGTTTGAATGTTGAATCTCCTGTTTACTAACGCTATGAATTTGGACAATTTATTTAACAAACCTCTTTGACTCTCAGGCTACTTATGTAGAAAATGCAGATAATAGTATCTGCCTCACTGGATTGTTATAAAGATTATAAATAATGGTACTTTTTTTAAAAAATAAGAAAATGAAAGGGAAAGATAAGTATTTTTAAAATGAAATATCTCCCCTTCCCAAAACAAATATATTTATATTTTTTCATTATAATTCCAGGTTTTGGTTTTATAAAAAGTTCAGAGAAGATCAAAAGACAGTTTCTTGGTCCCAAGTAAACACATGAGAAATTATGTTAATAACATTAAAATTTGAGCTTTTATGACAATAGTGTCCTTATTGGAATAGAAATGGCAGCTCACTCAGCATCTCCTTGTAACTGTATCAAAGAAAGACCATTGTGGCTTTGTGCTCAGTGTGATTCACTTGGGATTTGGCTGCTTGTTGATGGATATTATCATTTTTAATGTCAGTAAATAATGTGATGTCAGATAAATGACCCGTTTCCTTTCTGTGGTATTAAGCTCATTTATCTTTAGAGAGCTCAAGTAAGTAGAGAAATCTGAGTGGGACCATGTTTCTGAATGTGCAGGATGGGAAATATCTTATTAATCCCGCTTAACGTGAGTACCGGGCATTCACGTTCAACTGTATGTGTACATCTGTTAAATCAATGAAAATGTCTGCTTTTACCATTGACTTTGTTTTACTGATTAGAGAAAAACAAAAAGTAAATATTTTTTTTCAACTTGAAAAAAATGACGCTTACTCATAAGGCATCACTGTGCAATTATTATCTAGAAGACATCTTTCTACATAACTCATACTTGTCTTAGCCCAATCTGTTGCTGCTTTAAGGAATCTTAATGGTATAAACTTAAGGATCAAAGATATGTTTTAATTGACTTTACTGCTAAAAGATTTATAGATCATAAAAATAAGAAATATGGTAGAGTTAAAATGTTCTGGAAGCATAACAAATTCTCATAATTTAGATTTCTATGGTATAGTGCTATACCTTCCTAAGATGATCACTGGAAAGCCGACATCTTTTATTTCTGATGATGAGCTCATCTCATGAATCCATCACTTTTTTCATGCATGTACATCTAGCTAAAACTACTGGAATGCCATCTTAAGTGATGGGAGATTTTGTCAAGGCAAAATGAGGACAATTTGCTTTTCTGGAGACTGTCAAGTAGAGTGACAGTCATGCCACAGGGATTTTCTTAATACCCTAAAGGTCACTTTAGGGAATTTCCTTAAACAGCCCTCTGGAGTCTTCTAGGACCATTCATTGAATCTCAGAGAACCAAGATTAGAAGCTCTTTAGAGATCATTTTAATGCAAATGTCTATTTTTTTTAAATGAGAAATCAGAGATAAGGAATTTGCTCTAGGTCATAAGGTTAGTTTGTAGTGTAGGAGAGTAAATACAAAGACTTTACTTCCTTACTAAGACAAAGTTGTTCTTCGTCAGATATTGAAATGTTCACTAATGATTTGATGATCACTTTGAAAATTTTGCAGGTTTATCTTTGTCAATTCTACCAAATTATAGAGCTGACAAGGAGGGTGAGGTAGGTACGGATTTTACTCTCCAGTCAGTAGTGTCCACAACGACAGTCTGTTCACCTGTTCTTCTACAACAGGGGTAACAAAGCTAAAGCTAATGGGCCAAACATGACTACTGGCCTGTTTTTGTACATCTGAGCTAAGAATGACTTTTAGTTTTAAGAGGATGTTAAAAAAAAAGTGGAGTAGGTGAAACATGTGATGAAGACTATATGTAGCCTCCAAAACCTAAGGTATTTATTATCTGGCCCTTTATGGAAAAAGTTTACTGACCTCTGGCTGGACTATTCAGAAAATGAGACTGTGATCTTTCTTGTGGAACCCACAATACTTTTTTGTTTTTATGTCATAAATTGCAGGAAGTTAGAGGACCCACTTTGAAAGCGTGCCTATGTGGGGCCAACTTTAGGAATAGTGGTTTTTTTTTGGTCCTCAAGAATGATCCACCTGCTTTATGAATTATAAATTAAGCACTGAGCTAAAACCTGGGAAAATCTCTCTTCTTTCACAGAGCTCTTGCTGACTTTCTAGCCACAGGATTTTGAATTATACAATTTCTCAACAAAACCACATCCATTTCCTGAACCACCTCAAAATATCTTCGAGCTCCAGGAAAATCTGGTTAAGGAGATCATGTACCACATTACTGGGAACCCATCAGGGTCATGCTGGGTTTCCCATGTTGATTGGAAGGCAATGCTCTAGTGTTTATACAGAAAATGTGTTTTGTGGGTAGAATTATGCACTGGAGTTCTTGTGACTTTAATTTACGGATCTGGGCAGTGGTTATCTTCAGCTTCTTTGCCATTACTGTTTTGAACAATTTTGTTTGAACATAAGCATTGTTCTAGAACTTGGTGATGATATTTGGCAGTTTGTTTGAATCTGATAAGGAGTTTAAAGTTTAGGAAGTTTGAGGGTAAAGATGTCAAGAAAAGGAAAGTAAAGAGGGCCAGGGGTGGATGCAAATATGTTCTAATACAAACACTGTCTTTTTAAAAGAATTTTTAACACACTTGTTTGGACTGAAAATAAAATGTGACATCAAATTCCCTTAAGAAAGAATAATAGACAGTTGATAAGGAACTGAAAAATATTCACCTATGTACATCTTACTGTGATCATTTTTTATTTTTAAAAAATCAATGAAATGTCATCAGATCTATTTCCCTCGCCCTCTTACACACATTCTTCTGCTTCACATTTTTCTTAAACTTAGATCTTATTTTAACATTGACTTTGGAATTCTAAAACATATATGCGTTCCATGAGATTCACTGTTTTCTTCTTGGAATCAATACATAATATAGAACAAAAACAAACTGAAATTAAAAAGACATTCACTATATAGATACTTTATGAATTATGGATGACAAAGTAGAGTGGAAATGAAGAAATCCTTTATCATGGAAACCATATAATGAGTAATTAAGAACTATTGATAATTAGTCTCCCTTTCCTTAGAGTAGCTCCTTGCAAGATACCCCATAGCAATCCTAAAATTATTGGCAAGAAAATTTAGTACAAGTACCTCCATTGGATCAAATCTGTTGGTGATATGATTCTTTGGCATAAAACTGGACTTTGCTGTTACAACTAACCATTCCTCACTGCTTTCAGTTTCCAGAATAGTTCAGCTCAAGGAGGTATTGACATTTGTGTTTGAATTCATTCTAGTCTCCATCCTGTGAGGAAATTTTCTTAAATACTTCTAGAGTCACAATCTTCAGAGACCCTGAAATATTCTTTCCCTCACAGATGGCAGTTCTTTTTCTTGCTGCCTCTCCTGTTGGACCTTCTCTTCTCTAGTTCACTATTGAAGCAGTCCTTCCAGGAGAGCAGATAGAAAGCTGCTACTAGGGCTGTGGGTTAAATAACTGAGGCTCCACATTAGCATTTCTGAGGAGGAAAGATGTGAGTACATATTTTCCTGGGAATTTTCCTCAGTGGTCATCTGAGGAAGACTCAGAAGTGAGGTTGGTTTAATCTCTGTGTAAGATCTATGGAAGTCTAGTTATAGCCAGAAGATTTTCTTGGATCATGCACTTTGAAGAAAGTAAGCTCAAGATTCTGTCAATTTCAAGGTTCTCAAGGTTTTAGAAATTAGTGGAAAAAGATTACATCCTAGTTTGACTAGTAGAACTGGTGGCCTACAGAAATGGTAGATGATAAGAGAAGATCTCTTAAATGTCATTTCCGGAAGGACCATTCTTCAGTGTGTGAGTTTACACCAAACATTATATGAAGTTTAGTCTACCATTCCTATCTACTTATTATAGGTAGTACTTCCTGGCCATTGGAACAATCAAAACATTTCCATAAATTATCAGTCACCTCTTAGTGAAAAAAATAATGCCTTTGATTGAGAACCATTGTTATGACCTCGCCTCTGGATGATGGCCATTTTTCCAGTGAAGTTTCCTATAGCCTATGCCTGAGGATATCCAGAGAGGAAGCTGAAAGGTAAAATAATCAGGAACTTTGGCTGCAGACTTTCAACCATTAACTGATTGATTTCTATCCTCACACAAATTGCAGGTTATTTTATTTCCATGCAGAGCTCAGCAAGGGATTGAGGGTAGAAGAATAAGAATAGTTCCCTCACCAAAGAATCCAGGAAGGTATAGGCTAGACTGGAGTAGACATAGAGAAACTCCAAATTTGAAGAAAACTAAAAATGTTCAACCTACCACACAGTGGAGGGACACCTTGACAAACCGGGACATCCTCAAGATGTTGCTGTAGGTCTGTCTTCAACAAGTCAGGGGTTTATGTTTAGTTCCCACAGATGCTTGTGTTGGGCCTTTGGGGACAGTGTCTAGGAGCTATTGTGAATTTGGTTGTTGTGGACATTGGTTCATTGATTAAGAATCCAACTGTTAGAGTTTAGTTCCAGCTTCTGCAACTAATTAGTTCTAAAACCTTGAGCAAGTTCCTTCATGTCTTTGGGCCTGCCTCATCTTCCCATCTGTAAAGTGGAGAAAATATTGCTTGCAATTCACCAGGTGTTTTTAGCATTCAGTGAATTAAAACATATGGAGTGCTTAAAAGAGTGCCTGGCACTTGGTAAACATGCAATAATTAGTAGCTATTATTAGTACATGTACTAATTCAGGAAAAGATTAATATTTAGTTTTGTCTCATAGAGTGCATTTGCTCCTTACAAGGAGGTAAAAAATTTGTGCCAATTTGTGTAGCTACACCTGTGTCTAGAAAGAGAAGCTGGTTTTAAGACCTTTTGTCTCTAAGTTTGTAGTTAAATGGAAAGAGTATCCTGACTTTCTTATTTTTCTCCTTTTTCTAATAAAGTATTTTTCAGCTTATTCAGATATAAGTGAAATAATTGACATATAACACTGTGTATGTTTAGGTGTAGAATGTGTTGATTTGATACATTTAAATGTTACAAAATGCTTACCACCATAGCCTTAGCTAAAACCCTCATCACATAACATAATTACTATTTCTCTTTTTTGGGTAAGAATATTTATGATTTATTTTCTTAACTTTCAAGCATATAATACATTATCATTAGCTATAATCACAATGTTATGCATTAGATACCCAGAACTTATTCATCTTCTACTGGAAGTTTGTATTCTTTGACCAACATCTCCCCATCTCCACGCCCTCCCCCTTCTTCCAGCCCCTGGTAACCATCAGTTAACTACTCTTTGTTTCTTCTATGAATTCAGCTTGTTTAGATTCCAAATATAAGTGGTGTCATATAGTATTTGTCTTTCTGTATCTGACTTGTTTCATTTAGCCCTCAAGATCCATCTATGTTATTGGAAATGGCAGGATTTTTTTTTTTGCTCATGGCTGAATAATATTCCACCATGCATTTGTGTGTGTGTGTATGTGTGTGTGTGTGTGTGTGTGTGTGTGTCTGTACAGTAACTCTTCACTTAACATCGAATGGTTCTGCAATTTCAAGTGAAGTTATGTATAGAAAAAATAATTTTATGTTGATTAACTGTTATAAATAAGACGCGTTCCTACAGCTTCTTATCAGTGTTATAACAAAATGACATTGAATAAAGTGACATTATTTGAGGACCTGCTATATGTACACAACATCTTAATCCATTCATCCATTGACAGACACTTAATTTGTTTCCATATCTTTGCTGTGGTAAACCATGCTGCAATAAACCCAAGCGTACAGATATCTCCTTGATATCTTATTTTCATTTTATTTGGTTATATACCTAGAACTTGGATTGCTAGAACCTATGGTAGTTCTGTTTTCAAATTTTTCAGGAAATTCCATACTATTTTCTATAGTGACTGAATCAATTTATATTACCATCAACAGTGCACAGAGTTCTCTTTTCTCCATATTCCTGTCAACACTTGTTATCCCTTGTCTTTTTTATGGCAGACATTCTAACAGGTGTGAGATGATATTTCATTGTGGTTTTGATTTGCATTTCTCTGATGCTTAGCGATGTCAAGCATCTTTTCATTTACCTGTTGGCCATTTGCATATCTTCAATGGGAAAATTTCTACTCAGTTCCAATGTCCATTTTTTAATCATTGTTTTTTTTGTTGTTGTGATATATTACATTAAGAAAATTGGAAGTTAAAAATCATATGATCACAATAGTGTAGAAAAAGCATTTGAAAAAATACAACATCCTTTCATGATAAAAACACTCAACAAATTGGTTATAGAAGAAATGTACCTCAGCATAATAAAGACCATATATTACAAACCTAAAGCTAATATCGTATTTATTGTGAAAGATTTTCCTCTAAAATCAGAAAAAAGACAAATGTGCCCACTCTCACCACTTATATTCATATTCAACATAGTACTGGAAATTCTAGCTAGAGAAATCAGGCAAGACAAAAGAATAAAAGGCATGCAAATAGGAAAGAAAAAAGTAAAGTCTTCGTTTGCAGAGGATATGATTTTATATAAAAAGACTCTACCAAAAACTATTCTTACTAATCAGTGAATTCAGTAAAGCTGAAGTATACAAAAATCAGTTGTGTTTCTAATACACTAACAATGAAATGTCTGAAAAAGAAATAAAGAAAACAATCCCATTCACAATAGCATCAAAAATACTTAGGAATAAATTAACCAAGGAAGTGAAAGATTTATACACTACAAACTGCAAAACTAATGAAAGAAATTAAAGAAGACAAACCAATGGAAAGATATTCCTTGTTTATGGATCAGAAGAATTAATATTGTTAAACTGTCCCTACTACCCAAGGCCTTCTATAGATCAAACCTCAATGGCATATTTTACAGAAATAGAAAAAACAATGCTAAAATTTGTATGGAACCACAAAAGGCCCTGAATAGCCTAAGAAATCTTGATAAAGATGAATAAAACTGGAGGCATCACTCTTCCTGATTTCAAACTATACTTTAAACTATAATAATCAAAACAGTATGGTACAGTTAGCTGCATAAACCAATGGAACAGAATTGAGAGGCCAGAAATAAACCCCACATATTCAGTCAACTAATATTTGACAAGGGAGCCAAGAATACTCAATGGGGAAAAGGATAGTCTCTTCAAAAAATGGTGCCAGTCAAAAGGGATAACTACATGCCGGTAAGGGGATTAATATATAAAGAAACCTGACTTTAATGTCATACTTGCCTTTAAATCAGCTTTGAGTCTTTCAAAAAAAAAAAAGAAAAAGAAAGAGAGAAAAGGAAAAAGGGCTTTCACTGCCAGCTTCCTGGAAGTAGTTAGGCTGGAGTAAATAGAAACTCACCAAGCTCATTGGTATGATTATCCTCTACTACCCATTGCTCGGCCTTCACTTTAAAGCTAATCAATAAATGGAAAAAGGGAAAGAAAATAATAAAGGTATAAGCAGAAGTCAATGGGATCTACTAACAGTCTAAGCAGAATGTACTTTTGTTGTGCCTTAAACTTATAAGTCATAGGGTGGCAAGAGATCAACAATCTAGGACTCATCAGCCCTCAGCAAGTGTCAGAGACCTTGGTTCAAATTCAAGCTGCACTATTTATTGAACACATTACTTAATCCCTCTGAGTCTTAGAGATACTATGAGGATTAAGATTATTATGAGGCCTAGAAGTAAAATACATAAATCACTTGGCATATAGCAAGCACACAGTACATGTGGCTGTGGTGGTCATTCATTTTGCTGAGACACTATATCATAATGGTTAGGAGTTATGGCTCTGGACAAAGATAGTCTGGATACTAACACCAGTTCTGTTTCATTTCTCTTTGTGAGACCTTGCCTCATTTCCTAGTCTGTGAAATGAGACTAAAATTTTGGGGTGGGGGGTTCTTTGAGTGATACATGTATAGCTCTTGGAACAGTGTCCAGCACACAGTAAGTGTTCAGTTAGCACTAGCTATAATTATTAAAGCTGTTACTTTTTCTTTTTGGCCATTGATGTCACTATTGTTGTTGACCAGCCAGCTAAGGCTCTGAGATCCTAGCAAGAAAGGTTTCTGGCAAGAAAAATTCACAAACTAGGTGAGGACAACTGATAACATAGAATCTCGGAGCCCTCAAGTTTGCTTCAGTTGAAAATAGACCTACTTGGTTCTGGCAGAACAAGGAGAGGTGAATACCCACACCTGGGGAAATGAAAGCTTGGGGGACCAGGAACAGGGCAGGCCCTAACAACAATCAATCTTGATACAGATATATTTTGTTAGAGATGTTCCCAGTTGGTGTTGGATCATCTTGAACAGTAATGGGATGCGGTGTGAATGGAGACCTAGGCTATAATTGAGAACCGTGTGGCCCTATCACCAGGTGATGGCACTGGAATGACAGTGTGACAGGGAGCAGAAACAGGGCCACAGCTAGCTGCTCTGCCTGACACGGTGACAAGCACTGTGCAGATTTCCACCCAGGCGGGAATGAGCTGGGCCTGGGGAGGCCTGCCAGACAATGTGCTCTGTGCTACTGATTTCTTTCAGCACTTCGTATTTTGCCATTCATAGCCTCTTGCTATTAAGCAGACAGAACAGCTCATATCCTGTGGACAGATGATAGATATGTCATATCTCTGAAAAATTATTTGTCTTCCACAGGTGTATGGGCTTCTTTCTAAAGCCGGCAGGTCACATGACACTTTTCAGCACTCTCTTCTGTACCAGCTTGGCATCCAGCATCTATCAAAAGGGAAATCTTTCACACGCAATTATGACAGAAAATAAAGGTGATGAAGTGTTGTGTACCAAGAAGGGATGAGATCAAAGGGCAGTAATGAAAACTGATTACAATAGAAGGGCAGTTTCAACTCCGGAAGTTGTATGGGACTGCTTAGGGCCTGACAGTGCTTGGAGGCACACACACTGGCACACATCAGTATATGTATACACAGAAGGAATGGTACAGATAAAATAACATGCACAGCTTCTCTTAAAATAATAAATTGCTGGGGCTGACTGTAACCCAAGAGGGGTTATAGATAGTGTGTAATTGTATCAAAGCAATGCTAAGGCACTTCCTTCCCAGCAATTCACACAGTACATGTTTATTCTAGCACCATTCAATTGGTAGCACCATTTCAGACCTCCAAGAATCTAGTTTACACATATCATGGCTGATTTTCCAATAGGATCTTCCAGAGCACACGGGCTGGACACTCAAAGACTTACTGCTTTTTACTGAACTCTGGGCAGTCAAGGGAAAAAGCACAGCCTGTTGAAGTTTATGAATGAGGCTGCTTATCATTGGATCCTTCACAGTCATGCAGTGTGCCCATC
Organism: Eidolon dupreanum; assembly: GCA_028627145.1. NCBI lineage: Eukaryota > Metazoa > Chordata > Mammalia > Chiroptera > Pteropodidae > Eidolon > Eidolon dupreanum. Next base: position 45,229,163 of record CM053506.1, read on the forward strand.
ATGGCATTATGTTTTTTAATTGGAGAAGAATTTCTCTACCTGCCAAGCACATTTCCTAGCAATAACTATCATCTTGAAAGTATACATCATATTCCAGCATTTTAAATCCCAGAAAATGGCTTGCCCAGGTCAGTTTAGCAGAGGTTTTAGATTTTATATCCAGTCTCTTGCTTTGGGATGCTATAGAAAAAGCCAACTATTTTCAACTAATTGTGGGTAAACCAATCTGAATTGGTTAAAGAAAAATTATTAATTATAGATTACTCGAAAGAAAATATAACTGTTTTAGTTCCGTAATGATAAATGCAGTAATTCAAAGGAAGCTTCAAAGTTTTGTCAAATATCTTTTTAAGTTCTTGCTTTAATGAAAAGTTAAATATTTTGTCAACGTAGTAAATAGATGCTCACCTATTTGAAAATAGCTAATTTTTCTAAGTAGATTAAAAATTCCGCCTCTTGTGTTATTTTTAATATTGGGTAGATTAGTTACCTTTTTGCTGTTTTGAGAATGTGAAGATAATTAAGAATGCTCAATTTCAGAAGGTTTATGTCAATGACAGTGAGAGGGTAAGGAAGGAGAACGAGCATTTTTTGAATGTCTGCTGTCTAATTTAACTTCATCTTCACAAAACCATTTGGTGTAGATGGTATAGCTATTATCCAGATGAGGAAACCAAAATGAAGTAAGTTGGCCAGGGTTGGTCAGATGGTGATGGAACTGACATTGAATTCTTGTTTTGTCTAGCCTCCAAATTTGCATTCTGCTACCTCCACTTTCTTATAATGCTTAACCTACTTTGATTGATTATCATAGGCTGTCTATCTCTACCCAAAGGCTGCTAGTCTTGTACTCAGATTCTTATGCAAATGTCTTCTGTTAGCAACTATAATTAAGATTTCTGAATGAAATGTCAATCTGTTCCCCAGAGGAATAGTATCAAAAAGCAAGTGGCCCTTGCACTCCTATGTTTTCATAGCCCTCAAGGGCTCTATATTGGACATAGAAGCAGGCATCCATTAGAGTTCTCAGTGGGACTAAGCAAGCAATGTGTCTTACAGAAGCCTATGGTAAGCCAGGCTGGCTGTGGTGAGGACTGCCTGGCTACCTTTCAGTGAGTGTGGGTTTAAGGGGGTCAGAAACACTTCTTGGTATAGAGTCTTACTCTCATTGGTTGCTGTGGACTTTAATTTCCCCCCAATGTCCTTATTGCATTTTCATAAACATAGTACTGAACTATAATTGGATAAGTGAATCCTGGAGCATGAACTAATCTGTTAGAATAGAGAGGTATTTTGAGGGAAAATGAACTCAGGAAAGATGAATTCTAAGAGGACAAGAGAAAGAGAAACAGCAGCAGCCAAGGGGGATTCCAGAGCGTTCTGAATAAGTAGTGGGAAGAGAAGGCTCCTGTGAACTTGGGGTGGGGTAGGAGTAAAGAAATGTTCCTTTCTTGACAATTTTGCCTAAGGCCAGCTTTGCTTAGTAAAATCTCATGGGATTATCTTGTTACTTCAAAGGATCTGGCCCACCAGAAGAACAAAACAATATTTTCCTCTGTGGCAACTTGGCATTGCAGCTGTCATCACAATTGTATCCAGAAAAGCAGCTTATTCAAGTGGCAGCTTGTTCCTTGAGGCTTGTCTCATCTTCAAGAAATGCCCAGTGACACCTCACAGGGGAAATCCCTCAATTCAGCATGGCATGATATATTCTACAGGCGGCAAGAACTTTAGGAATACATTTCTGGGAATAATAAGTCTTCAGATGGTGTTCACCAGTGTCTGTCCACAAGAGAACCCAGGCAGAGTTTTGTTGGGGAACAGCTCAAACTTCCAGAGCATGGCTCCAAGAGGCACCAAAGAATTTCTGGTTGTTTAATTAGCCTTCAAGAGCTGTTGATTGAGGACTTCATTGGAATTAGTCTTTGTGTCTCTGCCCTCTCCATTTTCTTTTCTATTTAACCGAGACTGATGTTTATTGTTGTAGATGAAGTTGGTGACTGATTTTTTTAAAAGTTTCTGCAACCTTAGATTGCATGAAGAGAATAAGGTGTAATTATGGAGGAGGGCGTGAGGAAGTGGAAAGGACACCCCCTGTTCTCTCTCTCTCTCTTCAGACCTTGAGTTTATAAAATTTTAGACCTGGAAGGGGCTTTATTGAGGCAAGTAGCTGGCCTAATTTTCCTACTGAGCAGATGAGAAGACTGAGGCTTAGAGTGGAGGAATTTGCCTCAAGTCCTACATTTGGTTGATGGGTAATTCCATAACTGAAATACTCTGTTTGGATCTAGAGAAGATAGTTTAAAAAGGCAGGAACACACTAGAAGAAGGTGACTGGGATGATCAGGGGTCATATGTGGGCATTTTGAGGAATGAGAGCATTTTGGCAGAAAGGAAGAAAACACATCAAGTGGTCATGAAAATTATCTTCAAATATCTGAAAGGCTGCCACACCGCAGTGTGAGGAAATTTATTCCTTGTAACAGTAGAGGGTATGCCTAGCATCCATAGATCTCCTCATTAGGAGATCTAGTTTTACTCTATATGGAGAAGGTGTTGATCTGCCTTTAATAATGGCCTGGAACACTTGAAAGAGTAAGTCTACTGCCTCAGAGGAAGGAACTGTCCATCAAAAAATATGTTCAAGGGGGTTTCCATGCTGAGAATATCCTTTTCAAACCAAGGTTGCTTGACAAGGTTCCCATTAGCATCCCCAAAAGTCCCCATCAAATGTAGAAGAAATTAGAATTACAGTAGATCCTTAACATGTCATTTTCTAGTCAGAGCAAATCATCTGCTGAACAATTTATTATTCTAGGTGACTGTGGCCCTTAGGGTCATTAGCCTTAGCTGTTGTAGAGCCTTGAAATGGAGTAGCTTCGAAAGGAGGGCCTGCTTCATGGATACCTTTTAGAGTAAGAGTAGTGATGTAGTAGTTCGTTCTAAGGTGAACATGGTGATAGAAAAAAAAGAAAAGAACATGGCTAGGAGACTCACTGTAAGTCTAAAGGTAATAAAATTGGTATTGAAAGACTCCTGTCAGCCCAGCAGAGGCCAGGCCTCAGAGGGAGCCATGGTCACTGGAAGAGACTTTTAAAAGAAACCTTTATACTTACCTCTCCTATTTAAGGTCCACTATGATGAGGGTTCGAGGCCCAGGCTGGTTTGGATGCCCTTGGTTCACCCATCTCACTGACCTGGCTGTTCTTTCAGGTCCAGATTCTTGACTCTTAACTTGTCAGGGCTACATATCTTATTTGAAATCTCTGATGCTTGAGTCTGTTTCTTCTAGAAAGCTTTTCCTGGCTTCATGAACCCACAATGAGTCTCCTGCCTCTGAGTTTAAGGGTAGGGGACAGATGGTAGGCAGTATGTTAGAATATTAGGAGGTCTGATGGATAACATTGTCAAATTGGGTCAGTGCATAGGCTGGGTCCTGTCAGCAACCCTCTCTAGTTACCAATGAATCTAAGAATGTCATTGCTAGTTCCCTGAAGTGTCTTCCCCTTTGACTCACTCCAAGCTGTTCCTATCATACTCCCTTCTAGGATGGAACTTGATCCCTGGCCCATTCGAGTAGGCTGTTCCCAAGTTTAAGAGAATCCAGTCTCTTCTTTTTTGTGTACATTTTTTGGTATACAAGGAACTCTTCCAGGTTGGTGATGTGCAACCCAAAGCCTTGGGCTCATCACTCACTGAGTCATTCAGTACATGCTCCAAGGGGACTGACTTTGTCAATTGCTTTGTTTGTGCCTTGCCCCAGCATCTCCTTTGGCTTTAAGGTGTTTCACTCATCCTCAACATTTCCCAATTTCCTCATGAAGAAATCAACAATATTTGCTAATGTAACCATCAAACACCCAATCTGAGTTGCTTGTGAGAATAGGAAAACAGTGACACATTTTCCTCCTCCAGTATTACTTGTTGGCTTGTAAATATTAATGAGAAGAGTAAAGTTATTTGAAGAAGCTACAAAATGCCTATCCTTGAAGAGTGTTTATGTTGAGGATGAAGGGAGAGTCTGTGTGCCTTCAAGTACCAGGATCCAGGACCTGAGATCAGGCTAGAGGTCAGAGATAATGAACTCCTAATTTTTGCTGCAAATGAAAATAGTAAATAAATCTGAACTATTTATTGAGTGCCTACCATGTTTGAGTGACATGGGGAGTAGGAATTTGCAGGAACACACAAAGCCATCTTAAATGAAAGCCAGTTTCTTCTCATTTGTTGGAGATCTTTGTAACTAAATCAAGTAGTTGTGCCAGTTGTCCGGAAATTGAGAATCATGTAATTGGCCCCTGCTTTGGGACTGGGGAGCCTTTTGTCACTTTTATCAGATGGGGCTTGTATAGAGCATAAAGAATTGAGGATTTTTTGGACTTTACAAAATGGGTTTCATGGGAGTCATGACAGTAATGTCAACTGGCACATAATGAGAATGCCCTTAGGCTGTTACTGGAATGCCCAAAACCAGAGAAATGTAAGCCACACTGCCCTGGATAAATCTCCATCTGCAAGGGCTGATAAACATAAGGATCCCACCTTGTAAGGTCCATATAAGCTGAACACCTTAGAAAGACAATGTGCAAACCTAATCCAAGAGCATGACGAATGGGTGCACTAAGAGCCAAAGACTCTGACCTTCTACCTATCGAAGCCATTGGTTTGAGACCAAGCTGAAACTATCCATGCCAGTCAACAGAGTATGCTTTGGGACACTAAGGACTTTCATCTATTCACCCTGTTACTTAATATTCTGTAGTTCCCCTCTCTGTACGTTGTGTGTTAATCTGCATGTGTACCTGATTGGTTCATCTGAGAAGGTTCCACTCAATAAACCTGGCATTGTAGAAGGACACAGTTGCATTCAAGAGTGTTAGTTCAGTAGTTACTTTCCTTGCTCACAACAGGGCTCCATCTTAGGATGGCAGAAACAAAATCTTCACTTTGTATGCAGCAACTTTTTGCCTCTTGGTAGAATGTAGAAGACAAGTAACCTCTCTGAGCTCATTTTCTCATCTGTGAAGTAGACCTAGCAACACCCACCTCAGATTGTGGTACTAAGAAGTAGATTTAACACCGTATGTGCTGGGCACCCAAGAGGCACCAGTTCATGGGAGCTGCTGTTGTAGTTGGACCATCATTGCTGGTGTCCAATATAAAGAAGATGTAAAACATATTGTTCATGTTGTGGTCTACCTTATCCTATGGCAAATCTTATCTCAGGTTCTGTTGTCTTTGCCAGATTTTATAGTATTCAGCTGGCACACTGCAGACAGGGTACTTGGAATATGTCTAATTTGCCATGAGGGAAAAGGACAACTCTCTAAGGGAGCCATTTGGGCTTTTGTGTTAATTAAAGCAGCAAAGAACTATGGAAAGAAGGCAAAGCTAATGTCTAAACATAGTGTGTGTGACACACATTCCCAAGGGTAAAGACTGGGTAGGAGAGACTGAGGGAGGAGAGAAGGTGGGGTGTGGTGATCCTAGAAGAGACTGATGAGCAGCATCAAACTTAATCAAAGCTGAACTTGAGAAACACAAGGCAATTACATAATAGATTGATTGAGGCAGTAAGATGCCACCTTCCTCCTACTCAGACTTTGAACTCATTGCCTAAATTCTGCATGTGGATTTAAAGGGACCAGAGAATAGTGTGCACCCAAAGGAAGACAGTCTACCTATCTCTGGGCAGGAATCACCTCTCATTTTTCTTGCAGACATCTCCATGGAGATAGACAGCCCCTCAACTTTCTTCAGTCAAACTTGTCATCACTTTAGTTGTGTGCTTTACATTTGCATCTGCTCAAATAGAACTAGTTCTTTGAAAATACAGAAATTGTTATTATTATAGCAGTTTGTTCTCAAGGAACAAAGGCCGCAGCAGGCCAGCATTATCTTGATTTTTTTACATGGCCTTCTCATCAAAAATAATAATAACATTTCAAATGGATTGCAATATGGTTAAGGAGATATTTACAATGCAGATTACCAGAAGTGGAGTGACCTAGACATTTACACTAGTCAAGTGCAAGATTAACTCAATGCACTTTGACCCACCTTTTGAGAGAAAAAGACCTCTTTAAATTTCAAAGAAAAAGGCATCTTTATTTCCATCCAGATTGCATTTTTAAATTCAGAAAACTGAAATCAGTCTCACACACAGGACCCAGGCCACTGCTGGGAAGAGAGCAAGATAGGTCAGATATTTATAGATGCTTGTTGTGGCAATAAATGGACAAAGATCCACATGGATGAAGAAAGAGATCTACATATTTATGAAAGTTTAATTTAAAAAAGGAATTAAATTTATTTTTTTAATATCTAGTCAACTACCCTTAGAACTGAAGAGCTAGGTCTTGCTTCCTGAGTCTGATCAACAGTAGTTGAGGCAAGAGATGATCAATTCCACTCAACAAAAGAAGAGAGAAAATATATCAGATACAGCAACCATTCTGTTAAAACAAAGTGATACCTCGTGGCTTGTCCTGTAGCATTCATAGAAGTGTTTTGTAAGTCTAGACAAATAGGGAAGAAAAAATAAGATTCTATAAAGATTCATGGAAGAAGAGAGTGAAGATGCTGGAAAGGTGGATATGGGTATTGAGCTTATGCTGTTCTCCTTCTAAATCTTCCCCAGTGACCAGCTCTCAAGTAAAGTCATTACAATTCTCAGAATATGAACCTATTCCATCCCTTAATATTCCCACTAGATATCTCCTTTTCAGCTTCCTAGTATGTGTACTAATGACCCAAACAAGAAAGAGTTAATGATGGATGGTGCTCGTTTAATTGGCTGAAATTGAATGATGTGCACTTTCTGAATCCCTTTAATTCTTGGGACTAATCTACATATTGGCAACTTGTCATAAGAGATGGGTTGCAAATGCTGAATCAAAACTTTCCAGGGCTTGGCAGTAATAAAATGGCAATGTGTTAAATACTCTCTTAGGAGACTGGAGAAGATCTTCTGTATAAGTGCAGTGCAATCATGGTAAGATAATGGATTAAGTGGCCTTCTTTAAGATACTCGTTTTGTATATCTTGTGTATTCAAAAAATGGCCTTTCTGAGTTTAATGTGACTCTTTAGGCACACACAAATGGACAATGGCCAGTGATGAGTCACTGTATTAGTCTGAGGGGATGTTTGCAACCTGTTCTGTGCATCTAAATAGCTGACTTCTCTCAGATTTCCTACTGGAATTCACAAGCCTTCCTGGCTAAACTTCCCATTATGGTTAGGACTGAAATTTTCCCAGGGGACCACAGAGTGATTTGCAACCAGAAGAGCTGGGCTATTATATCATCTTTCCCATTTAGTATTTGGGAGATATTGGAAAAGCCACTGAAATGTCTCTAAAAATGCAGATCATAATATTTACTCTGTGTTTCTCTCAAAGAGATTCTGAGGACCAGACATAGGGATGGTTTGAAAACATTTCATATACTGCAAAGCCCTGCACAAATATTGTTGTTATGACTATAAGAGCTCTTCCTGGTCTGTAAGAAAACATCTTCCCTCATCCTCCCCTGCCTTCTATTAGCCATAGTGAATGCCTATCGATTCTTAGCATATTTATGCCAGGAATATGTGGACGTCTCTGTGTCCTTTTGTCCCTCCCTTGGGGACCCAGACTGGATACTAGGCATCCTGTTATCTAGGCATCCTTCAGATGTTTCGAAATGTGTCTAGTAAGAACTAAAGCTGTGTTTCCAATTAATTTTCTAAGTATGCAATTTGCTCAAAGTACATTTTAAAAAAGAATTTCAGCAATAAAATATGACTCGCTACTGTTCGACTGCCAGAAATTTGGGATCTCTATGGGTTTCATGAATATCAAAGGATTCCATTTAATAAAACTTTGTATTAAAGGGGGCCTTACTGTCAATTTAGCAAAACCTCTTGTTTAATCTAGTTTTGTGTAGTTTTTATTAATCCAATGTGCATCTGTTAAAAATAACTCCAGATAATGCAACATTTGATTAAATGGAACTTCTTAATACAGCCATTAGCTGGTGGGATTTTTGTTTCCATTTACACATTCCAAACTGAGCCTGATAAGATGGTATGAACATTTAGCCTGAGGTGTGGAATGTTAATAGTGGGATCTTGGACAGTTTGTATATTTTTTATTTATTTTCTGAATGTGTCACTCACAGCCATGTGCCAGATGGGGGTCCTGAAAGGCAAAAGTTTTCTGTTTAGCCTCAGAGCCCCAAGAAACTGGCAGATTACCCTCTACCTCAGGGGCAGTATCAGCCGACTGGGAAAAGGCAGTGTGCTAACATTAAGCCAGAGCCAAAGTATATTTTTGGTCTTCTGTCAAGAGGGGCTTTCCCTTCAGGGCAGTGTGAGTAGCATGTTGAATGAAACTTTATCTATAACCTTTTCTATTGGGCGATGAGGAAACACTCCTAGGAAGTACTCTGGTCCTCGTAAGCATTTTGAACTTCGACTGTCCTGGTGACAATGGCTTTCCTCTGCTGAGAGGGCCTGCAGCTCTTGTGGTTCAGGGCCACCTGGTGCCTGGCACAGAGTAGGCATTCAGTTACTTTTCTTTGAGCCATTACTCTGACCAGTAGCCAGGGAATACAGAGGCCCCACTCATTTTTTCAGTGCACATTTCTTGAAAACTTCCTGTATGCAAAGCACCAACTGAAGCCCTGGGGGTAGAGTGGTGCACAAGACAGATGTGGTCCCTGCTCTCATGTACCTTGCATTCTACTTTGTTCAGAATGCTGTCCCTCTCTCTGTTTGTTGGTTTTATGATTTGATGTTTACTCTATTAATTGATCTTCAGTTCTCTGAATTGAGTTTATACCCTGTTAACCACCATTTGGCCTTTACAATCATTCTTATAATTATATTTTTACTGCTTATATATTACTTTCAATTTCTTGAAAATAAAGATTTGGATTCCATCTGATTCAACACTTATTTACTAATCACCTATCATGTTGTAGACCCTACATTTTCATTCTTCTTTCAGCCTCTCCCAGGATAACTAGGATAAAATAATTTTTCCCTTCTGCCTAGCCCAGCCAGTGTCACAAGGAGAGGTAAAGGGCAGGCTGTACGCTACATGATGGTGCCACATCTAAGAGGATGCATCATAGAGATGGTGGATCTGTACAATTTCAATGCTGATCTCCAGACAGATGATAGTGTCTTTTTCTAACAAAATCATTGTATAGTAATATATTAAGAATATTTCCCCACATATCAAATGAATCTTCTTGGAGACACCTTTTTTAATTCACATAAAGATGCTTTATAAAGCAGTGGGCAGATTGCTCCTTTCCTCATCATGTCAGGGAATAGGACAATGCCTCTAGTTAATGAGGGTGATAGAGGAAAAGGGACTGGAGTCAGAGTAAATTTCACTAGATGTGAAATAGTTAGAAACTATGCAGGTCAACTAGCTGCGTAACTTTGAGCACCTCCCATAACCATTTTGAGCTTCAATTTCCTCATCAGTAAAATGGGGATTATCCTCATACCTCATGGATTCATTAAGATCAAATAAAGTAATTCTGGGAATATGCCTTGTTCCATGTGCTTGGACTCAATCAATGTTATTTCAGTCTAGTGGCTGGATGAGGACAAGGATAAGGAAGGGAAGTGAGGCATGAACCTGCCAAGAGACTTTATATGAGGCAGCTTTTACGTCTGTGTCCTCTGGGTGACTGCAGGTTGAAGTGAAGGGACCATTTTGTCCTGGGAAGGCTCGTCACTGAAGACTTGAAACTCCCTTCATTTTTAGCAGCCCAGAGAAAGGCATTCAATTTTCCATATTTCTGTCTTGGGGATTGCAATCTACATTTGCAAGAAAATGAGGGTGTCATTTTCCTAGTTTCCAGGCACCTAGGCTGATTCATTGCAGCATTAGAAGTGGTTAATGGCAATTGAGGTAGCAGCATTTTTTGGCAGCAAGCAGGACCCTGCCAGGGACCCTGAGTAACTCTCAGGTGTTATTACAACCTGTCTGGCTTTCTAGTGTGCTCACTGGTTTTTCCATCAGGTTACCTGCCCGTCTCCTGCTTTTATTTCCTGGGCAGAGATTCAGAGGTCAGCCGGAAACTCTTTCACGTTGCTGCAGAGGGGCTGATGCATTGATTCTTGTATTTGTATCTGATCACAGATTGAAATTAGATTGCTTCCTTTCCTGGCTTGGGTTATGATAGCACTCTGTAGTATAAGAAAATTTATTTACTGTGCATTTTGCTTCTTGAAAAGCCTGGTAATTTGTTTCTGTCCTCTACTCAAGGAAAGTAGGTCGAGGACTGGCCAGGATCCAGGGGTAATGAAGTGTTGGTGAGGAAAACACCACCCAGAGAAATGGATCTTTATTAGACCCTTCCTGTGGTGATGGTGGCAATATTGCAGTGCTCAAGGTGATGGGTCTCTATTTCCTTATGGCTTGATTAGGGTTGGCCGATTTCCTCTTGTGGGGCCTCTGCATCCCAGCTGGTGGAATGTGTCTAAGTTTGGCAACCTATATTCACTTGATGAAATAACACTTCCGAAGTGTGCTTGCAGCTGAGAAGATGGAGGGGGCTTAGCACTCAGTTGTGGGCTATGTGTAGATTTGTATGTTCATTTTCAAGTTGTCTTCAGGTTCCTCCGGAGAGGATGAGTGGACAGAGGATTATGCTTTATCTGTATTTGTAGGGAGTTCCTGAGGCTCCCAGGCCAGAATCCTGCAACTGAAGCTTGCTATAAAGAATAAAGAAATGGAGGTGTTCAAACCAAAGAGAAGGAGGATTCTTAAAATTTCTCAGTTCACAGCATCCTTTGTGTCTCAGTAACATTTTCACAATGCCTCTGGGTATGCGTGAGCAGGTGATACTCACACAGAGTTCTGTTCATTAGGTAGTTGGATAGATCCAAATAAGTTAACAAGTATTTATGTCCTAACAACTTAGTGGGTATTTGAAAAAAATACACATAAATTGAAAGAAAGTATATTTTTATTTATTCTTAAATAACCACGATTACTACCAATGGGATGTCTGCACCTTTTGGATGCTGTACAACTTCTCAAATCTTGGAATCAGATTGGAATCTGCCACCTTTATCTCCTGTTTCACACACACTGATTTCCATGCAGTATTTGTTTTTTATCACAGCAACTGCTGAAAGTTTCACAAAGATGGGACATAATTAAAAGAGTTGTAGCATGATTTAATGTTGAAATCGAGGACTACTTTGAGCTGGTAGTTTGCAGGGTGTTGACAGCAGTTGAGTATTTTGTTTTCTTCAAAATTTTAAAATATTTAAAAATTAAATTTAAATCTGAATTAATTTAAATTTATTTTAAGTAACTGACAGTACTTCTCTGCCTTTGCTGCACTGACACAGGGTGCCTCAGCACAAAATGTGGAAACCTGGGCCCTAGGTACAAGGTACTCTTAGATAACTCACAACTGGGAGGGAGAGAACTAGTGCTTGTCCAGTTGGGTCTCCTCATAAGCACTTCCAAAGTCACTTCTGCTAAGGAAAGGTGCTGGAACTCTACCTTGTATGTAGTGCATTGGATCTTGGGATTCCAGAGGGAGAAGTGAACTCAGGCTACCCATCATAGCTAATAACCTGCATGAAGTTCCTTGGCAGCCAGCTCTAGTAGGGACTGTGGGGCTTTTTTCTTTTAATAGTATAACTTTATCATCAAGGAGAATGCAATCTTGTTGTGACTCTCTGACAAGCTCAAGATAGATGTAGATTCTAGGTCCAAATGTTCACAATTCAAATTTAACATTTCGCAGGATAATACTTCACTTTCCTTGGCATAAATTAGAGGAATAAAATTTAATTAAATAATTACTAAATTTAATTAAACTGAAAACATTTTTTTATCCTCCACTTGTATCTTACCAAAGTGGCACCATTTTCAAACCCAGCAAGTGCAGAAAAGGACTTTTGTGCACATTGCCAACAGAATCCCAAATTGCAAGTCCTCTGTTTGAGGGTTTAGGGACTAAATGAGGATAATTTAAATGGAAAAAGGTCACCTTGAATCTAGTGAAATGAAATTCTCTTTCTAGATTTACATTTCTGATGATTTTGGTAAATCTCCATGTTACAATTTGGCTGCTGGCGGTTAGACATCTTCCTGTGGAGGCCTAGGGTCTGAACATATTCTGTCAAGTTTATTATTCAAGAAAGAGACTCTTTTCAGCCCCAAATGGGTGTGTGGTAGCAGGTGGGAATTGCCATTGAAGAGTTGGGAAACCCTAAATCTCTTTTCATCGGATCTGAATGTTGGTGGCAATACAGAAATGCATTGAAGTGTTTCTAACAAAGCTGCCCTCCCTGCCTGGCATTCAGAAGGGGAAAGAGGGTATTTTGCACCATGACAACAGGTGACCTCTATTTGGAATTGTCAACAAACATTAATCGGCCTTCTAAAACACATACGCTGTAATGTAAGGGACTGGCTGCCTGAAGGGAGGGCCCGGTATTCAGCAGCACTGGGGCAGTTCTTACAGGATGTCAGCAGACGTGGTTAATTGGTAATGATTAGGGCTGTCTGAAAGCTGATTCCCTGAGTTTGGTGAACACATAATTGTTGTATGTAACCCAGAGCGGCTTTGCTCTTTCATCTATATGAAGAGATCAGAAAAGAGAGATTTACGGCTTAGGTTGCCCCAAGCCACACATAGCAGGCTTAATTTTCCTTTCCAAGGGAATTTGAAGACTGCTGTTGTGACTAGTTCTCTGTGGCTTATATGGCATGTTGAGGTCACCTGCAAGTTTTTGTTAAATGATTGATTGACTGAAATTAATTATTCTGTCAGAGCTGTAATGGAAGTAAGATGGAGGATACTGATAAATACAAAAGCTAAAATTATTCTTATAAATTCACTTATGTCTCTTTCGATTTAAATAAAATAAGAATACACATATCCTAGATGGTGTTGGGTGTCTTCTCCCCATTTTCCTTTATAGCCCTAAGCTATTTTTTTTTTTTAAATCTGAAGCTTTGAAATGAATGGTCATTTATTCAACTCCAACTGTAGGGTATTTGAACTGTTTGTCACTTCATTCCTTCTAACCTTTCCCCAAACACCTCAGCCCCTGATAAGACGCTGACTCCAGTGACTGCCTTAGATTAAATCAACTGAATTCAGAAAATTGCGTTTGAGCTAATGGCTAAGCAACTCAGGGAATGTGGCTGGTGAGTTGAGGAGTGGGTGGAAGGCAGGTGTTTGCTTCTAAATGTCAGATGTCTGAGGTGTGGAAACCACCCTCTAAGGCCCTTTCAGGAAGGCAGTGAAAGCAGCTGTTTGGTGACAGGCTGTCTGAGGTTTGGGTTCTTAAATCCCAGGAAGGGAATCCAGTGGCCAGTTAAGGAAATGCCAAAATGACTTTTTTGATTACCTTTCAAAGGATAAGCAATTGTTCATAAGCGATTTAGCCAACTTACTTCCAACTAACTGGAAATAAAGGAAAGAGCCATTTCCCACATGAAGTCTGAGCAGCACATAGGTTGCAGAACCTCTTCTTGAAGTGGCACCAGGTTAAAAATGAGCAGGAACACGTTGAAAGTGAGGAAAATGACTCATAAACGAAGTGGCCAAGATGTCAGAATTGTAAACCCATTCCTTAAACATGTGTCTCTCATGTTGTGTGCCCTTTAGTGAAAGTACAGATGGATTAGGGCTGTCTAGCCCTTTTCATAAATAGGAAAACTCCACATGAATGAGCTAGGTTATGTTTTTGCCAAAGCCATCACTGGTACCCATAATATTAGAAATGGGAAATACCCAGCAGTCACTTGGTTCCTTAATTCTCAGAATCTAGTATGTCCTTTTAAAATCATCTAGGATGCTTGTGAAATATTCAGAGCCCTGGGAACCTTCTCTCTAGATATGCCAAGAGCTTGAGGATCTTTTTTTTCTTTTTAAACAAGTTTCAAGGTGATGTTGCAAGGTTATCCCCAACTTCCAATTCCCTTGTTTAACAAATGATAAGAGCAAGGGCCGAGGGAAGAAACTAATGCAACTATTCCATTTGACAAAAAAACAAAAACAAAAACAAAACAAAACAAACAAACAAACAAAAAAACAGCCCTCTGAAAGGCCTGGCTAAACTATGGGCAGATTGCAGATAGAACTTCTTTGGTTTGAGTAATTTTGCTCATCTTAAGGCAAGCTATGGCTATTTCAACACCAGTCATTTTAAGGTATCTCAGCTATTGAATGCATAGTCTCTTGGGTATCTTAGAAAATGAATGATCAAAATAAGTGGGGTCTGGAAAATTAATATTTCTTAATGATGGTTAAAAATCAATGGCTGGTTATAATTGAAACAACAAAGGTTATGCATGTAAACTGCCATAAATTGAGTTAAAAATTTTATTATGGAAGAAAATTTTAAATATTTCTTTCCCAGCACTCTAAAAAGAATAGGACTAACTTAGAACCCCTTATACTCTTTCCTGCTAGGAGATAAGAAATGACATTCCCTCCCTAATTCATGAACCTGTGGATTATTTAAGTAGAGCTCAAACTTACACTGCTCTAAACAGAGTATTTTGTGGGGTTAAATTTAAGACCTGAAAATGTATGTATATGTCCCATCACTACATGAACATTATGACCCTGAGTGCCTTATAGTGTATCTGAAAGCAAATTAAAGACTTTGCAAAATCATTTTTTTTAAAAAGTATCCTCCTCCTCTTTTTAAATATATATGGATTCTATATATGCCCTATAAAATGTTTTGGAAAATGGTCATCACCTAACTAGGGCTGGGATTACATAAATATTTAGTTACAGATATGAGTGTGTTTCTTGAAGTTGTACATATGTCAGAGTTTCCTTCGCTGTTCCTACAAAGCCAGGCCTATTAACAGTGTGGTAGAAGATAAAGGAAATAGTGAGCCAAGATAGAAATACATATTTGCCATTGCTGGGTATCATGCTGCATTAAATTATCATTGTTTTGATTCTGCTCTTAACAAAGTTAAACAAGTCTTTGATTGGAGACTCTTTTCAGTTGTCATTCTAAATAATGATTAGCTCCCCTGCTCCAATCAGTTTCTCTTAAGGTGGTTTTAAATGTTCATGACTGGAAAGATTCTGTATTTCATGGTGAGGCAGTTACTAAGCTGACAACTGGTTGGTTTCATGTGGCCAAATGTTTTTCCAGAATTTCAACTGGGGATTCTTTGGCCCTTTCGGAATACTGAGTTTTGTTGTTTTTAATCCCAAATGTTATTGATGGCATGTCTTCTCTGGGAAGAGGCAGATTTAAGATGAATATATCATATTTTTTTAATGTACTTTTAGTAGCTGTGTAATCTTCAGTGGCTGTGAATAGAGCATATAACTATGAAGCTTACATAGAGAAGGGGGGGATATGTAATCTTTGAACAAAAATGTATTGCAATCTGCAGAATCCTGGGCACTGTGGTAAGCACTGGGTTTCAGACGTGGATAAAGTGTGACATTAGGGAGTCAGAGGTCTAAATAGACAGTTACAGTGAAATGTGATACAATACATGTAGGAGAGGAGGTTCAAAGAAGAAGAAGGAGCTAAATTCTAATTGGGGCTCTGAGGAGAAACAGTGACTCATAAACAAGGAGAAGAATCTATGAATTCATTGTTTAGCTTGAGAGCTCTCACTTGCATCAATCCATACTTGATATTTTGGTGGTGGACAGGGTCATTCAGCCAGAGAGTAGAGTTTGTTCAAAGGTTTAGAGACCCGAGAGGATGTGGCATGTCAGAAATTAGACATATGCAATATTTCTGCAGCATCATTTACAAGCAGGATGGGGTTACTACTGAATAGGATTATGAGCTTGACTTTCACACAGCCTTATATGTTCAGGCATTGTCATGCTTCTTCAAGAATTTGATAATACTTAAAGGACACATAGAGATTCTGAAAAGTGCAGGTCTCATGCTGATTCTACGGGACTTAGTTTCTTAGCTTATGAGGCAGTTGGAAAACATTAGGCATTAGTCTCTCAAATGCTTAAGTTATTCATTGGAGGTGATCTAGCTTTTAGGTCAGTCTGCCTCTGCAGATCAACAATGGGTCAAACACTTGGATGAAAATCTAACAGCTGCTTTTCATCCAGATAATTTGACTCTGGGTCCCTGATGGATGTTATGTGAAGAAGGATCTCCTTAGAAAAAGGTTTACAAAATGCTTGGTTAAACAAAGTTAAGCAGGCTTCCTTTCTGTTGGTCTTCCCAAGCTTTTAATTTGCCAAAGTATAGTATGAATCTTCAAGAGGATGGGAAATTTCCTAAAATTATTTTCTACAATTATTTGTTTATAAAACTTTTTTTTCCTCCACAAAACCTTTGTGAAACCAGTCTTCCCTAGAATGCTCTTTGGTAAAGCCACCCTTAAGATTTATTTAAACAGGCCTGAATGTACATCAAGTGTGATTTCCTTCATCGAAACTTGTGCCTACTTAGTTCCTAAACTGCCAGTGAAGAAGGACAAAAACCGGTGCATTTAGCAAGTACAAAATGTGTCCCCTACTAATTATCTGACATCATGTTGGTGGGAAAAAGGGTTGCATTACTCCCATTCTAACTGGTCACTTTCACAAAGACATAGCCCCAGCCTCTGGTGGGCAGCACACGGTCTGCCGGGAAGGTTCCAGCAAAATACAATGCTTCTTGACCTTGTATCATTTGAAGTCACAGAGCTATTAAAGCAGCAACCAGGGCATTCAGAAGAGCTGTGACTAGGCATAATGTGACTTTTGAGGGTGACCATTCATTTGTCCATCTAATTAGCACTCAACACCTTTGGCTACCCCATATATCTTAAAAAAAAAAAAGAAAGAAGAAAAAAAAGTATGTGGAGCTTTGGTGCTCAGATTGCAGGGCGCAAATGAAAATCAAGGACTGGCTTTGTATTTATGAAGGTTTCTTCTTTCCACTACGTCTCACCTATTTCCTCCGCCCTGTTCTTAGTAATGCCTGTCACAAAGAACCCCATAAATTTAGCATTTTCAGCTATAAGTTTGTCATTCTTTTCTTGAAATAAGATCAGAGCACTATGATAAAACAGCAGAAGGCTGAATGTGAGAGCAGCCAACATATTGTTGACTGATTGATCTGGGGCATTTAGTTCTTCAAAATGGAAAAACAAAATAGAACCTAAAAAGCAAAAACAATGAATTAAAAGAATGTTATTCTATGTATAGAACAGCTGTTTTAATACTTGCTTGGTAGGGTCAGGTCATATGACTGACCCACTTCTTTTAGGATAAAATATGTCTTCCTTTAAGGTTATTATTAAAGACACATGGAGACATTTACTTTGGTCTTCTTGTCAGCATTGTGCCACATTTAAAAAAAAAGATACCATTTGAATTTGGTTTAGATCCATTAGTTGCATGAAAATGATAGTCAATCGTGTCCATGTGATGATAATTAGTGTTTAGCTAAGAGGACCTTGCCATTGTTAGCCTGAAATGAGGGGTGAATTACAAAAGATTGTACTGGTAGTAGCTGTTTTCTTTTAAGTAAGTGCACAGCTCTGTTTGTTTTGCCAACCAGGAAAATGAATTAATAGGAAGTGAAAGATTTAGTGTCTGCATTAGGTAAGATATCCACTGCGAGGAGAAAGCTCCACATAAGGCCCTCTTTGCATGTTGGATGTTCATTATCTCATTTCTTCAGCAGACACTGAATCACTACTGTATGTTAGCGTCTGGATGGTCATTACATAATTAGAAGCACTAAGAGGGCAGGGACGCCACAGTAACTTAACTGAAATCTCTATTTAAAGTCTGAATCAGAACTCTTTTGGTTCACCTGAGGCTTGTCCAGGGTCTCCAAGCTTCTAAGTGACAGGATAGGAGTCCCAATCTTCTCCATCTTTCTCCACGTGCTGCTGTCTTGATTTGTTTATCCTGGTACCAGCCACTTAGCAAGTTTTATCAAGTGACTAGGTAGAGCAGAGTAGAATGCTGGGCCATATACCCCTCCTGTTCCACTTACTGTGCCCTGGTCATGGTGGATTCCCCAATAAGCCTCTTCCTCTCTGTAAACTCCTTAAAGCCCAAGACCAATTCTGTTTCATCTTAGAACATATAATTCTGTTTTGTATTACATGCACGTAATTGTATTACACCAGACATGTGATAAGCATCTGTTGAGTGAATGAATGATAGAATGAATGATCTTGTCATATTCCAACTCAGGGCAGGGTCCATTCTGTACCCTCTATGATGTGTGATTATCCAGCTATGTCTTATATTGTCTCCTGGTGATGAGGCCCTGGCTATTGTATAGTGCGACCTATTTCTCTGTGGGCAACTCTGACCACAGAGTGGTACTTCCTTTTCTTAATCCCTGTCTATCTTCTGAAGCCACCTAGAATCGGTCTGATTCCTCTTTCACATGGTATATTCTTCTTGTCTCTAGATTTAACATAACAATTTCCTTAGTTATTTTTCATATGACACAATTCCATGATGTATCTCCATCTTGTATGTTTTCATATCAACTTATTTAGTTTAGCCAGTTTGTTTTTTGTAAGTATGGGGCCAGAATTGAACATAGTATTACAGGATGAAATGATCAGAGTAGAATAGGGCCAGAACATTGTCTTCCTCCACCTGAACTTCTACTTATACTGTTTTTATAATTAAAGATTTCACTATTTGTTATTATATTTTATTTTTAGCAGTCATGCCACCAAGTTGATTCATATGAGCTACCAGTCATCTAAATCAGTGGCTTTCAACTACAGGTAATTTAGTCTTTCTGGGGTAATTGGCAATGACTGGTGACCTTATAGATTTCACTACTTGGAGCGGGTTGTGATACTAACATCTAGTGAGTAGAAGCCAGGGTCCGCCCAAAATCCTACAATGCATGAAGTAGCCTCCCACAGTAAGGAGTTATCTAGTTGGAAATGTCAGCAATGCTTCTATTGAGAAACTCTGGTCTAAATTATCTCATCTTTCTCCTTGGCGCCTCATGAAATAGACCTTAATTCTCTGCTGGTGAGGTCCCTCAGATTTTTGAAAGTGACTCACTATGACCTCTTTTCTCTAGGGGAAGCCTTCCTAGACTTATTATTGTCAACTGTTTTTAAGACTTTCAGTGTCTTAACCTGCTGCTCATCTACTATCTTGCAGTTAGAGCACTGCTCCCGAAACTGAGGAGTTGGCATCAGAAACCTAGGACAGTGCTTCTCAAAACTTTACTATGCACAGAAATCATCTGGGGATTTTGACAAAGTCAGGTTCTGATTCATGAGGTCTGGGCTGGAGCTGAGACTCTGCCCCTCTAACAAGCTTCCCAGTGATGGTAAGGCAGAGTTTTGCCAATGGACTGCACTTTGAGGAGCAAGACTCTTAGCAAGTTTCCTGTTGGCATTATTTAGACAAGGGCTTCTTCCGGGTCCCTTGGAGCAAAGTACAAGTGTTTGAAGCTGGGCACCCTTGGCTATCACGCGTGGCTCTGGCCATGTGGCAAGATAGAGCCAACTGGGTTCTGCGATGTTATAATGCAAAGAAAGACTAATGATCTGCTAATTGCCGAGCAATGTTTATAACTCATAGGTCTTTGCTGCACCCTGTTCCAGGCTGAGGAAAAACAACAACAGCGCAATATTCTTCTCCTAATTGCAAGCTAGAGGTGGGAATGAGTGGAAAGCTGCCCCCAATCAGACTGGGGCCAATGTAAATATCCAGTTATGAGCTGGTTTCTCCAGATTATGCATATATTTATAAATTATCCCAGGAGTTCCTTTTCTTCATTCCCTTTATTATAGAGTGTATTTCTTTAAAGTGACAGGTTTAATTTTTTTCCCCACTCTGTGTAGATTTCATGGATGATGTAGCTTAATAAATCAAACTGATTTCCACCATTGTATCAAGACTCTTTAATCAGTTCTTTGAATTAATGCAATCAAACGGTTGAATTCTTACATTCATCTCTATATTTACTGCTCTGTTGTACTCTTTTATTGAATTGGAAGAGGAATATCTTCATTCATAGCAAAAATAAAATAAATCTAGGCAAGTTATCTAGTAAACTGACTAGAGCATAGGGTATTTGCATGTGTGTGCATGTGTGTGTACATAAAATACAGAGGTCATCAGCATAGTTCTCATATAAAATTTTGTACTGAGACGACAGATTCAGTAAGCCAGCATTGTATCAAATTCTGTAATAATAGTCCTGTTTTATTAAGTCATTAACCCAGGGGTTCTCAAACATGTTTAGGAAGCAGAGAATTTGGAAATTATGGTTTTTCTTGAGGAATGCCCTGGATTTATATGTATTCTAGTTAAGAACATAGGATCAGGAGCCAGATTGCCCTGAGAAAATTCTAGTTCTTCCATGGACTAGCTGTGTGACTTTGTGCATGTTACTTAACCTCTCTGTACTTCCTTTACTTTAAACTAGTGATATAGTACCACCTCAGAGAATAGTTGTGAGGATTATAACCATTTGGACTCATAACAGGCACATGGCGAGTATTTGCTATATGGATACTATTATTATATTAATATCACCCCAACTTAAGACCATGCCATTTTCTGCCAAATCAGAAGTGTTGTCTTATAATACATTCTCTCAGAGACAACAGTAAAAGGCAATAAGGATATAAGAAAAATGACTAAAAGTGGAGAGTCATAAAATTGAAGAATTTTTTATCCTTTAATATGGTTATTTTCCTTCCACAAATTGGGAACATAACTATTGAGTTCGATTTCAGGAACCCAGGAAACATGGAACCCAGGGTTCTGCTGGAACAGAGTTTGTGCATCAATTCTACCATACTTATTTTCTCACATGCTTTGAAATGTCAAGTCCATAAGGGTTGACACACATTGAATCCTTTTTCTTTCTGATTTTACAAGATCAATATGGTACACTGGTAAATTAAAAATACTATGTGAAGATATGTGGAATAAGACCTTGCTTTTAAAACATGATGTGCATACATGTGGATGTGTATGTATTTAATGGAACTAATGATAGGTACGTTGGGGAGCGATTATTCTAACTACTAAACAATTTACACTAGAATGTCTTACAATAGCAAATGGCTTCCATTTCTACTTATTTTGCCAGTTTATAATATGGTTCATAAACACAAAAGCTCCATATATTAAAATTCCGATGGCATTCATTGACCTAGGCAGATGAGATTTTTGTTACTTACACAAGGAAACACTGTGTTGGTATGATCAGATGGATATATAGGCATATGGAAACAGTATGATGTTTTAAAATCTTATTTCCTGAGTTTGGTCCAATAAAGCAACAGCCTTATTACTAATCAACTTCACCATAAAAATTATACATCATATTGTATAGCACTCTACATATAAATCACTTTCACATGTATGCTCTTCATTTATTCTTCACAGGCTCATGTGATTATTCATTGTGGCCCAAATTTATTATTGAAAAAACAGAGACATAGGAGTGAAATGACTTCTCAAAACTCACATAACTTGTAGTGCCAGAGGCACACCTCAAACCAAGTTCTTCTTCCTCTAAATCCATTGGCCAACTTGGGTATATCTGAACCCATGATAGCCACATGCCATAGTTGCCAAAAGTGTTCTTTGTCTGGGACTCAGCACCTGCTATTTTATCTTCATATCTAATCTTTATCTCTTATTTGTCGGAAGTATTTTTTCATGATGCGTAAGGATACTAGTGGACCTTGTATCAAATATGTTAGGTCAGAAGCTTCTTAGCCCTTAGGAATCAGTGGATAATCCACACAAAACTTGTGAATTTGTTCTCATTGAGACCTTCAGAAATGCTATATCAGTCTTTTTCTGGGTAACCCCCCCCCCCACACTAGTGGCTTAAAACAACAAATATGTATTTATTTCTCAGTTGTACAAGTGGGCAATTTGGGCTGGACTCACTTAGATTGTTCTCTGGATTCAAGGTGGTCTCAGTCTTCTTGTCTGGTCTCCTTGTCTGTCACATGTCTCAGCTGGAGCCCCTGGTATGGCTTGCATGACTGGGACATTTTCATGCTGTTTTTCATCTTCCAGCAGGCAATCCCATTCACATGGTAATTCCAGAGTCCCCAGAGCAGCAAAAGTGCAAGCCCAATACAAGAGCACTTTGCCAGTCTCTGCATCTTATTTGTTACCACCTTATTAATCAAAGCAAGTCCCATGGCCAAGCCCAGAGTCAGTATCAGAAGGAAGTACCCTGTGACATGGATACAGGGATGCTTGAACAGCTTGGGGACCATTACTGCAATAGTCTACTACCCTGCCATATAAAGTTTTTCTTTCCTTACAAACTTTTTTGAGTGAAGTTATAATGCCCTGAACAATAAGAGGTTCTTCATTCTCACTGAGGTATTTCCTTATTGATACTCCCTCAAAACTCAATCAACTCAGTAAACTTGGCCCTTTACAAAGCCATGGCTTCTTTCAGTGATATTGCCATGTTTCCCTCCCATGGGACTGCTTGGCATTAATGAACTGAAAAATTGTTCTTAGTAAGGGCTTTTCTGACTTTTTAATGGTGTGCATGTAACTTCTCCTTGTCAGCTTTCCTTTTAGAAATGTATATGTTTTTTTTCGAATCCAGACACTGGAGTTTATTGTTTGGGGAAGAATTTTAATGAAGCTTTATCAGGTGTGTTAACCAAAATGAAGAAGACTCTTTAGTGCCCAGAAAAAGCTATCTGGCAGTCAGGAGCTCCTTTAGGAAAAGGACTGCAGAATGAAGGAAAGCTAAATCTTTCTTTAATGATTTTCTCTTTTTAAAACATATTACTTTGCATGAAAGTTTGTGTCACGGAATTTAGCTCATGGAAAGAGAACTTAATGATGTGCAATCTGGAGAAGGAGCGGACACTCAATGATAATTCCCAAGAAGATGAAAGAGAATATTTCACGTTGCAGAAACACATGTGATTTCTTTGGATGCAAATAACAGAAAGAATGATGACAGTTATACCAGTTCCCTGCTTTGGGGAGAAATCACCAGCTTAGCAACACTAAACGGCAAGGCATTTGAGGCTGAGTTCTTTCCCTGACTAATTGGAAACACATCTCTCTATTTCCCTGTAGTTCAGAAAGAACTACTCTTTGGTAAATGGTCAGAAGTGTACTATTCTAAAACTTCAGACCCATGTTGTGCTTTTAATCGGAAGAGAATGAAAATGCTTTCTAGTCCCAGAGAGAATGGGTATTTTTTTGTGGAGACATTCGGACATTGGAAAGTGACTGGTAGGTTTGGAGTCTCAGGTTGGTAGAATCTCACCAACTCTGCCTTTATGAGCTTATCAACTTGAACAAATTCCTTTCCCTCTGGCCTCAGTTCCTTCACTTAAAAAATAGAAGAATGGAGCAAATGATCCCCAAATTTTTTTCTCTGTCAGAAAAGCTTGTAATTTTGAAAGAGAGACAATTAGTTTTTGGTTTAGAATTAGGCGATTTGAGGAAGCAGCGTGGAATACTTACTGGATTTAGGGCAGGAGTCAAAACAAAACAAATCCAGGCTCTGGTAGAGATCTGTCCATGTGCCCACCCATCCAGGTACTCATTACCCATCTATCCATGGATCTATCCATCCATCTATCTACTGCTCCCTTGTTGTTGTTGTTGTTGTTGTTATTGTTGTTGTTTTATTGGTCTCAGCCTAATTTTTAGGACTTAATTGTTCATGAAAAAAAGTCCCTTCCTTTCCTGAAAATTTTACGGGAGCTGCCATCCTCCAAGGTGAATCAATATAATAGGTATTTTTGAGTACTCTGTGGCTAGAAGAGTGATGAACATTATGGGGAATCCAGAAAAATTAGAGAGCCCCCATTTTCTGAAATTTACGAAGGGTCTAACACGCTTTAGATGCCCATGAAAGTGATGTGTTGACAAATGAGGTTTCCATATAATAAGCAGTAGTTTCTATAGGACTTAAGAAAAGGCAGCAAAATCCATAGCATCTCTGACATCCTCTAACTGCTGATTGACTTTGGCACCCAAGAGAACACTTACAAAGAAGAAGAAAAACCATCTTTTCCTAAGGAACTTTCTCTGGAAAGCTGTGATGTTCCTCCATTGGGCTTAGGAAAGAAGTTATTGAACCTAGAAGGGCACATTTTATGCAAATCTTGGGGTGAGAAGGCATACCAGAGGGGGTGCCTCTCTTCTCTCTCTTCAGATAAAGATATATCCTGTGTTTTGAGGTAGGTTCAATTCTTTAAACAAACCCCTCATCCACCCCAGGAGGTTTTGTCTGATTCCAAGTTCAGTAATGTGAAGTAAAGTGGCTTTAGTGGCTTAAAATAAAAGAGAATCATGTTTTTCTGTCTGAAACTAGAAATTCAAAGAGTTGCTCAGTAAGAATGTTTAGACTTTTACCTTGTGGCTCAGCTACAGGAAATTGGGAAATTTGGGTCAGATGTTTTATTCACATTCCTAGTCGATAAAGGGTGGGAAAGTTTGAAGAATTGTCTGAATTATAATGCTACTAAGAAGGCTAGAAAATACAGAATTATTTTTTCCTAAATTACTTTGGAGAAGCGGGGAGTAGATGATAGAGGAGAAATTGTCAGTATGCTCTAGATGGCTTAGTGTGGGTGGTTTATTTTAACAATTCCAGTAGGTAGATTACACAAATATAGAGATGCTGGGCCTCATTGTCACAAAGTAATTATGGCTGGAAATTGATTGATAGTAGGATATCCAGATTTTTGCTTTTTAAAATTGGTGTCCATAGACCAGGAGAAATGGTATCACCTGGGAATTTGTTAGAAATATGGAATCTTAGGGGACCCCATCCCAGATCTACTGAGTCACAATCTACATTTTAATAAGATTTCCAGGTGTCTCATATGCATATTAAAGTTTGAGAAGCACTGGCCGAGATAATAAATTCATTGGGATGATGTAAGGCACATATCATCCTCATATTCTAGTTGATTGCAAGACACATATCTGAATTGGTTTCTTGAATCTGTTGATAGTAGCCTAGGAGAAAGTGGTTTCAACCTCCCAACAATGGGACATCTCAACTTGCCCCTTCAACCTCAACACCCAGATACCAACTATTCCAGCCACCCTGACTTTCTTACTGTTTCCTCAACATGTTAGACCCTTTCAGAACTCTGTGTCTTTGCATGTGCTCTTCCCATTGCCCAGAATGCTTTTTTCCTCTTTCCTTACTCTTCAAACTCCTGTAGTCTTTTATGACCTTATTCACATGTCATCTTTTATGGGAGACATTATGGATTTTCCCCAGGTATGATTAGAGATCTTATCTTCCGTGTATTTATTCTTCTGTTAAATTGCAGTAGACGAGGACAGTAGCAATGTTCATTTCTTTTTCTTGGTCATGAACTCCTGAGAGTTTGAATTCCTTGTTATTGTCTCTGTATCCCTAGTACTGGATACAGAGTGGGCATTTGATCCATATTGCTTGCATGACTAAGTAAAAATACAGTTGATCTAGCTGGAAATGCCTTCTTGGTGTATTCTGGGAATTTCTCATTCTTCAGGTAGCTGCTTGGTTGTTTTTGTAACAAATGTCTAGATCCCCAAGGCTCCTGAGTTGCAGATGAGACCAGCACTGAGTAATGTTATCAAGTAGACCAAGACCATCCTACCATCTTCCAGTACTTGCTTTCTTCTCTCATGCTTGGCACTTTTATGATGCCCTCAATTGTCCCAGACTCAAGCTAAGTCCCTGCACTGAGGCCTAGACAACATCCAGGTCACCAGTTTTCACCCTTCCCCAATCAGAAACTACTTATTTCCTTAAAGGGCCAGCTATCATTTCTTGAGGACTATGTGCCAAATGTTCCACACAAAGTGCTTTACATATGTGATTTTATTTAGTCCCCACCACAACTCTGTAAACATAGATGCCATCATTTCCAGTTCATATTTAGGAAACTAGAGCTCACAGTGTTGAAATAATTTGCTCATGGGAAGGTGGTCAGGCAGAGCTGGGATTCAAATTCAAGCCTGTCTGATTCACTGATCGGTGCTTCGAAATGCTAGTCTGTGCCGCAAGGGTAATGAATCAGCCAGAGAAACCCATGAAGGTGCTAACCAACCAGTGTACCTAATTGATCAAAAAACACTTGCTCTGAATGGTACTCTGTTTTAGATACACTTTACCAGGGGGATGAGAATAATTACAAGTGACTATAGTATATTTCTCTATCTGTTTGACTTTAACTTTCTCAAGCTCAGACCAGTCTTTAGGATATTTTGTTCCTAAGATTAAGGGTCACTGCCACCAGACTCAGCTAGCTCAGGGATTCTACATTTCTGAAGCCATGCAAAGGGTTTGGGGCTGCCATTTTGCCTTTAATTTTGTCCCATTACTTGAGGAAGATGCCACACTTTTATTGATTTATATATTTTATTTTTGGTTCGGGGATGGGTTAGTCATTTCAAAAAACAATGCTAAGAATGTGTTATTCCTTCACATGCGCATACAAGTTATTTAATGTTTAGTAAAAGCTCTCTTTACCCACCCCACCTATCCAACTTCTTGCATTATCACACCTTCTCCATCTCCATTCCCTCTGTAAGATACACTGACTGGTGTCCATGCTCCAGCAAGGAGGCCACTTTCCTCTACTACTCCATATACTTCTGCTCTCACTAAGATGCAGTTGTGTTTACACCCAGACTTGATGCCAGTTTTTCTTGTATAGTATTGTAAATAAAATATAATTAAATTTATATAAATCAGTTAACTGTGGGCATAATACAAAAGGAGCTGTTGTTTTTGTTAATACCAACTTAAATGCTTGGGAAAGAATTCATAAAAGAAATGTAAAAAAAGGGGGGCTAACAAATTTTTACTTAGTAAAAGAAAGGGCTGACAAGTTATATGCAAATGGGCAAGAAAGCTAAAAAAAGAAAATTCTATTAGAGTCTGTACTCAGTTTGCCTTTCAGAGATCTTTAAGCTTTACTCCATTTTAAAGAAACCCAAACTGGAAATTGTGGATGACATTTCATAAATATTTTGAGTAAAAAAAAATAAATTAAATAAAGTAGAAGTCTAATCAGAGGGCAACCAGCAAAGAAACAAGGGATTCTCTCCTAGAACTGAATGGAACTTAATTCTGCCAACAGTCTGCAAGAGCCTGGGAAGAGATTCTCCATGGGAGCCTCCAACCCAACTGAGTCAACACCTTGTATTCAACCTTGGGAGGGTAGAAGGAGAAAACCAGCTGAGCCTGCTGAACTTTTGTTCTATAGAAATCTGAGATATTCAATTTGTGTTGTTTTCAGCCATAAATTCTGTAGTAATTCACTGAGGCAGGACTAGAACATGAATACAGCAACTGTCCACTCCACCCCCATTTACATATATCAGAATTACCATTCCTATTTTTTTTTCAAGATCTTCTTCATTGCATACTTCTCAGCAATCATCTGGGGCCCTTTATGCTGGTATTGTCCCAGCCTACCTTTCAGAACTTAACCTCCAGACAAAACCCTCTTCCCTAGTCATGTTCTCCACTTTATAACTGCCTGTGTAAGTCCATCTAGTCTTTTGAGGCAGGTCATTTTTTTTTCTGTATATTTCCTTCTATGACCACTGCAGCCTTCAGAGGACTCACTGTCTCAGTTGCCCATTCAGCCTCTGTCCTGTCTGGTAGTGCTGACATTTTCTTCTCTCTCCAAATCATGGCATACTTTTTAATGGCAGGGGAGCATACACATGCACACCAATGTGTTTTGTTTTCTCTTTCTGTCCAGCACAAGCATGAACACGTAATACATGATCATAGGCTTCCTTGACTGTTTGGATTTTATCTGAGAGAGGCACATGATCTATATGAATGCCCAAAGAGATCTTCTATGGATAATGGTTAATTTATGGGGCCCTCGTCTCTGAGTTGTGACTCCTTCAATGTCAAGACAATGATTTGATATCTTCAAAAGTCTTGGAAGTGGATTTTTAAAATTATCTTGGCACCCAGCAGTTTGTGTTCCAAAGGCAGGTATCTCCCTGGACACAGAGCTTAGCCCCTTGGATCTGTGGCTTTTTTCATTGCTGACATGTCATATACAATGCTTTATGAGAGTTGACTTGGGTTTCCAGCACCAGCACAATAGGACACGATCCAGGAAGAGTTGGCAGGGTATCGGGTGGGGTATAGTAGCCAGGGAATGCATTGTAAGTGTTTGAGTTTTTCCACTGTAGCTATCTGTTCTTCATTCCATGCTAATGGGATAATTTGATCGATGAATGCACTGGGAAAAGGCAAGAAAGGCATAAAAAGTGTGAACACATACAGCTACAAATGAGTGGGCAGATTTACCACCTTCTCCCCAGAATCAAATCTGTCTGCTATCTGTACCGGGTACAAGACAGGCAGATCCAAGCTTTGGCTTAATTACACATAATTTGAGTGACAGCTGAAATGCAAACCTAAACATTCAATCAGTTAAAGATACACAAAATTAAGCATTTCACACAGTGTCCAACCCCTTCAATCTTTATTAATACTTTAATTATGTTAATTATACCATGGTTTCAAACCCTGCTACTACAACAAGCAGGGGGTGGAGGTGGGGGAAGAGGCAGTCCTTTGAGCAATGCAGCTAAGTAATGAGTGTATTTGAATTAAAAGTATGAATGGAATGCAAAAAAGCAAAGAATCACAATTACATAATTCAGCAGTTTACCCACCCTGTTCACACTCTTTTCCTCCATCATAACTGGCAGTGTTCTTTGAGGATGGACTCAAGTGTGACTCATTCTCTGAGTACAGTGTACATAGTAAGTGCTCAGTAAACATATATATATGCATTAATCTGGAGTCAAAGATGGTGACACTGTATCCGTAAAGATAGAAGGGAGTGAGCTGATATTTGTGATCTGTTTTGAAGGTTGTAGGGACCAAAATTATTGCTGATAGTTTTTTATGCAATGGGGTGGGGGGAAGTAGTGATGGTGGGGAAGGAGTAAGGAGTGGGGGGCAGCTTGAGAGAGAGACAGGAACAGAAAATGACCAGGGATGCACAGGCTCACCGTTGCTTCTTTCAAGTCACTTTAGTTCTCTGGGCTCATTTTTCCCACTCTGCCTCTGACAAATAAAGAGAAGGAGATTGGATCTTAATGATTTTCAAATTTTGTTCTGTTGAATTCCTTAAAGGTATGTTAGGGACTGCATTATGGACATGTGTTGAGGGGTAGGAGCATAATGGGGGAACAACTCTGCTTTTATTTATGTATTGAATGTCTAAGATTTTTTTCTGAGTCTGATGAAAGTAGTTTGAAAACTCCCAGATGTGATGGCTTTTTAAGCTCCAGCCCATACACTCATGGAGCAGTCTCCTGTACCCTGAGATTGTGTTGGAGATCTTTCACCACTGATCCAACTATTCACCTTTTCTGCTTTTTTTTTCCCTGAGAATGCAGGTTCTACTAGTTCATCTGCTTTTCTAGCCCTCATGTAATTTTATACCTCATCTCCCATGTCTTTGCTCATCATGTGCAACCTGCCCTAAAGCCCTTCCTCCATCTTTGAGCCTAGCAACATTATAGGTCCCTAAGCCTGGGTAAGAGTTGCCTCCTCTGAGAAGTCTTCTTAGACAGCACTAGTCAATGGTGCTTTCTTCTCTTTCTGAATTCCTATGGCTCTCAGTGTCTGACCCACATTCACCCGCCTCTTTTTTTTTTTTTTTTTTTTTTTTTTTTATGTGTGAGTCTTATCTTCCTGACTAAATTATCAATTTCTTGAGTTAGGAATCACTTAGTCTTCTTTTGTGGTTTTTATTTGTCTTTGTGTCAGACTGGATGCAGAGACAACTACTCAATAAATCCTGCTTACTTTACACAGCTGAAAAGTACTTGAAAGGGAGGTTAACCCCATAAAATCAGGTGATACGCGAGCAAGAGGGAATTCAGTTGTCCAAAGTACAACAATCAATAACTGTACTCTAGGTTTTTGACTTCATAGTTTTCTCAGTTGAAACAAAAATGTCGTTTGAGTGACTCATACAAGATAGGTTTTTAGGCTTTTGTGGATGACATGTACAAAATCATCAGTTGTTGGGAGTTTCTTTTTAATATCACTAGAGAAAACTTTAGAGATCTGTAAATTTGAAATAGAAATGCAGTGCTTACTCCAGAGAGCAGTTCCTTAAATTTGTTCTTGACAACTGGCTCTGAGACTAGCCAGGTAGCCTTAGCTAAGCTAAATATTTTAAGAGCCATACAAATCATTCTCATATTTTTTGATAATTGCCACAGTAATTCTTCCTGGATCACGAAATTGACATTAGACTTCTCTTTGAAGATTTTGGTGGTGGCCAACTCAAGTTGCTATCTTATCACTCCTTAATTGTGAATACCACAGTTCACCAGTGTGGGAGTTAATGTTAAAAAAAGGCACCACATCACTAAGCTTCTTGGTGCAGAAGCAGAAAACAAAAAAGACTTTTAATGTCCTAAGACGTTGTAGATTATCAAAAGGAAACATAATGCAAGTCCATTAATAGCAAATATGGACTGTTTATTTCAAGACAAACTTTGTGTTTGTTAGATTGGAGAATACAGAGGGAACCTATGGCATAGTTTCCACCCTACAATTTTTTCATTTTGTATGGCACAGAAGTTATAAACACACAAAAAAACTGTAGAATATTTAAAAAATGACCAAGTGCTAACTATGGTTCCCAAGTTCTGTGGGAATTCAGAAGGTGGAGAGATCACTATGGAAAATTTAGAAAGGGGTAAGCTGTTAGAGGAAAGCTCTGTGGATACTCTGGACCACTAGAAAGACAAATAAGTGGATCCTAGAGCAACTTAATTCTGAAACATCACTGGAGGCAAAAATGACAAAACTGAAAGTATCCTACTTTAGGCACATCATGAGAAGGCAGGGTTCTTTGGCAAAGACAGTGATGCTAGGGAAAATAAGAGGTAGCAGGAAGAGAAAGACCAAAAGCAGGATGATTAACTCTATAAAAAAAAGCCATAGGCATGAGTCTGCAGGATCTGAGGAAGGTTATTGAGGACCTGTGAATATCACTCATTCATAGGGTCACCAGGCGTCAGGTCTGACTCAACGACATGCAGCACACGCAGCCATGGGTCCAATTTCTTCACACTCAGTGATTCTTTTTATGATAGCTCCTACTCATGGGCTTCCATGTTTGGGGGTTAAAGTGTCTGCCAAAGTATGTTGACTAAGCAATAATTCATTCACACCCCACTAAAAATATGAGTATTGCCAATTAGTCCTCTGGTGAACAAGAAAGAGGTAACCAGAATGTTCACAATGAACTAATAATTCTAGCCAAGAAGAAAAGAAGCATTATGTTTTCAGTAGCCTTTGTATCTTATTGTGAATGAATATGTGATTTGTTGAACATTTTTGGAGACTGAAATTCACTTTGAGGAAACCTGTTTACTACATTTTGGGGATTACTAGGGATCTGCAAACCATATCTACATCCTGCGCCAAGGTGTATGCTTATGACCACGGTGGAAATAGTTGAAACTATAAAAGATCAAGGTTAATATAAGTGGAAGTGATGTAGGCTTTGTAATAGCTAGGACTTGGTCAAGCAGCGGGGGAGGAGATGGTCACAGCAACATCCGTAAATTCAGTCTCTTAAGTGCACCATTGTTGACGTAGTTGTTATCTCCTCAAATTCAAACACATGACATATTCAAGGACTAGCCATCAGACTGCCTTCCTTCCTAGTTTCGTGAGCTCTTAAATACTTTCAAGAATGTATCAAAGTGAACCATCATTTTCTGAGTTGTGCTGTCCTACATTACATCCTAAAAATGTACCCTAAACTTAGCATATGTTATCTTCAGTAGTATTCAAGCATTTCTCATTCCTTTAATGGCTTTAATTACAGCTGTTAAAAACAAAATAGGTGATTTTGAGGATGTTATTGGCAAATTTGACTTATTTTGCATTGACATCTCTACTACCAACCATTACCAAAAGTATATCCTCTGTCAATGTTGATCCAGGCTTTAATAGGAGATCATGGAGTGTGCCTTGACCACACTGTTTTGTGAATGGAAGACAATGACTTTGTGATTTTGCCCAAGACCTGGGTTGTATCTATTTGATAAAATTAGACCATATATCATTTGAGATATAACGGAGATAATTATCTCCGTTAGTTGTTATCTCCTCAAATTCAAACACATGACATCAGGATTTCGCCTCAATAGCAAAGTTATAGACTCGGTGGTTAATTAAACATCTTTTCTAATCAAATTAGTTTTCATTTCCTAAGTAGAGATTTTTAACCTGAAAGCAGCTTTGAAACATTGTTGCTTTCAGCCATCACCTATAAAAAGAAAGATAATGTCCCGTCAAAGGGCTCCTCTAACGGTGAATAATTATTCTTTGTTTGACTGCAAATGCACATTCCTGAAATAATATATTCTTAAAGTTTCATAAATTATTTCAAGATGTATTAAAGAGCATTGGAAATAGTTCTTCTCCCTACAGGAGGTTGCCAAGAATAAGTTTTGTCCTTTAAAATTTGAAACAAATTATTATTCACTGGGGAAACATCAGCAGAGCGTCCCCCAGCTCCAGCTGACAGGGACAATTTGAAGTAACCTGTTAATGGTAATGCTTTTAAAATTTAGAGATACTCTAAGCAGCTCAATTTTTAAAAATTAAAGCCATAGCTAGGGGTATTATCTTGGAGGTCATACAAAGTTAGGGGCACTATATAATTATTTGAATCAGGGCCTGGATTCCAGCTGCCTGGGTTATATGTTACATCATGGGCCCATGGAGGTGAGGAGGACAGATATGTCTCTGGTTGGATATCACCTAAATGCTTCCAGGCATAATTCTCCTGAGATTTTTAGCTTGGCCATAAAATACAGCACAAAGGCTACTGTATTAGAGGTTAGGTATATGGAGTTCCGTCCCACAAGTCACATAACATTTTTGAAAAAACACTATTTCCTCATCTGTACAATGAAGGAGTCGGTTTAAATAATCTCCCCTATCCTTTCTAACTTTAACATTTTGTGCTGTTACTGTAAGTTGTCCCTTGAAGTATTTATGGAATACTTGTCTTATGCAAGCCAAGTACTCCATATGACTTCTACTAGTCAAGGACCATTGCTGTTCAGTTGGGGTAGCATTTCTCTAATAGCTCACTTTTTGCTTCACCTGCTGAGTAATACCTAAATTTCTGAAGAATGGTTGAGTCGTGGTTGTGGCATGGGACAAGCATCATCTGAACTGAAATCTTTTTTGTGTAAAGCAGAAAAAAGAGAAGGCAAAGAAAACTAACGCTTGCTTGGTCACTCACAATGAGTCGAGCTGTACTGGGTGATTTTGTAGCCTTGATTATCTGCTTTTGGCATTGAGTGCAGTGCTGGGAACACAAGAGCTCTTAGTAAATCCCACCTGGATTAAACGGAACCACCTGCTGCATAACTAATGGGGCCAGGGCTTAGAAAGAAAATCAGTTTCTTTGCAGCTGTTCTTAAAACCTGCCTGTTCTTCTTCCTTAGAAACCTAATTCTAAAATATCATCTCACAGCCGTTAAAATGGTAAATTAGAAGCACTTGGGTGAGAATGGTGTACATAAGGGGATGGTTGGGGGACATCAGCCAGGATTTAAAGGTGTGGGCCTGAGCTGTTTCTCTCATCAGTCTATTATTTTACACCTTTGCTTGAGCATGGGCCAGAGTGTATAGAAGCAAATGTCTTTGTTTTAGGTGGTGGGCTGAGCACAGCTTGGCTCTTCTTGTGCCCTAGGAAGTAGAAAGGTTTGTGTTGAGAGATGGAAGAAGGTGTACCTTTCTCTACCTGAGATGGTAAATGCAAGGCATGCATGCTACCATTCCCAAGCCTCTGGCAATGATTTTTAATTGATCATGGTGCTCTGTCTGCTGGTCTAACTCAGCTCAAATAGATTCAGAATCCTTTCAACAGAGGTCTCTAGATAGCCATTATCAAATGACAGGTGTTGGCATAGAAGATGAAATCTATTTGTCAAGATGTGGGCTAAGTAGTAGGTTCTTAAAAAATGTGTGCATCTAATTATATTTTTGGATAATTCAAAGGCTTTTTAAGTGAATGAAAGGACTTTATAAAAATACACAGTAGCAATCATTTTTCTTCTACCTTAGAGTTTATCCATATCCCAATTCTACTTCATTGTTCTTGAGAAAAGAGAAATTGGCAGGAAGTTTTATAAATTGATCACATTATAAATAGCCTGGTTTATAAAATGGACATAAGTGAGAGTAGCTTGATAAAATGTGGTGCTTGCATATCGTGGAGTATCCACAGAAATTAGAAGCAGCAGAATGGATGTACATATCACAACACATCTTAATTGAGCAAAGAAAGAGAGAAAGAGGAGAAAGATGGCACATGTAACAATATAACTAATATAAATTAAAAATGCATGAGCTTCAGAACAACAGTAAGATTTCTTTTTTAATTTAATTTTTAATTAAATTTATTTAAGCGACATTGGTTAATAAAATTATATAAGTTTCTATTGTACAATTCAATAGTTCATCATATGTGTATTGCATTGTATGTTCACCACCCAAATTATATTTCCTTCTGTCACCATATATTTGACCCCTTTTAGCCTGGGCTACCTCTCCCACCCCTCTTTCCCCCTGGTCATGACTAAACTATTGTCTGTGTCTATGATTCTTGTTTGTCTTGTGCATTTGTTGCTTTCAGTTTTATATCTCACATATTTCTTTAAAAAGTCATAAAAATGTTAGTATAAAAGAAAAGATTGTTAATTTTTGGTCCATTAAAATGAATAAACTTGTTAATTGAAAGTCACCTTAAAAAATAGAAAAGGCAAATTACAAAGTAGAAGATATTCTCAGATATACAATTGATAATGGATTGGTATTAAGAGTATATAAAGTATTACTATAAACCAATAAGAAAACTGCAAGTATTCAATAGAAAAATCAACAAAAGATAGAGACATTTGCAAAGATGAAAATATTTATGACCAATTAACATGGGAAGAGATATGTTCAACATTATTAATGATTAGGGAATTACAAAGAAAACACAGTAAAATATTTTTTGCACACATGACTAGCAAAACTATTTTTAAATATTAAGTGTTAGAGAAGATTCAATTCTATCTATAGGAGGAACCCTTTCACATCACCGATGGGGGGGTACACACTAGTGCTACACTTGGGAAAATTATTTACCTAAAATTGAACATTGGTATATCTGATGACCCAGCAATTCCACTGTGACACATGTATAATAGGAGATATATAATGAAAGTTCTCAGTATTACTATTTTTAATAGCAAAAACCTGAAATTATCATATGTATTTTCAATGGAATATTATATATCAGTCAAAATAAATGAAGTGACATGCAATAACATGTAATAACATGGATGTGTGCATCTTGCAATATGGTATAAAGTGAAAAAATACATTTTACAAGAATTTATATGATAAAAAGATCCACATGGACCATGTTAAATCAGTATCTTTGAGGGGAAGAATGAGAATGGGAAATGAAGATGAAAGCAAACAATTTTAAATGTAAATTTATTTATAGGCAAATTTGTTTATATGTAAATATGTTAATAAATCTGTATATGAATGAATATATGTACATATGTCATAAGACTATATTTTTCTGTCTCATGGCTTGATTGCATGGCTTAATTGGGATACAGGAGAACCTTGGTGACATGGTTGAAGATATTTCACAGAAAGATGGCATGTCCCAAAATTACATCCTATATACATGGAAGATATACCTCTACATTCAACATGAACCTTGGGGACATGCTAATAAGAGTGATGAGTTATGGTGCGAGGCAAATCCAGAGCTACTTGTCGAGGAAAAGCATTCGTGGCAGGAAGGACATAACGCAACCCTGGGAACCCCAGAGAACCATGAGGACATTGACACTGTAAATGGGGGAGGAGAAGGGAATTTTATTTTTCATTACTTTTTGTCTAGCTTTACTGTGAATGAAGGGAAAATAATACATTAGGAAAGGGATATAGATAGCAAAGGGATAAGGACAGAA
Source organism: Eidolon dupreanum (assembly GCA_028627145.1). Lineage (NCBI taxonomy): Eukaryota > Metazoa > Chordata > Mammalia > Chiroptera > Pteropodidae > Eidolon > Eidolon dupreanum. The sequence goes on from CM053506.1 coordinate 45,265,161, forward strand.
AGGCAGGAGAATACGTAAAAGTAATTTTACCTTTTAACAGTTTCACCTCAAGCATTGCATAAGATTCACAGTCAGTAGAAACCTCATCTATTTTTACTTTTTATTTTAGAATGCAACTGTGCGTTACCCTTTTTCTCTCACTTTTGTTACCTGTTTCTGTAGGATATGTGATGTACAGATCTCTTAGAGGGTATTTTGGCTCTCCCAAGATTGCTATTTCCAAACACAAGAATTTCAAGCTTCTACCAAAGTCCACAAGAAACACCATCGAGGCGTAATGATTAGAAGAAAGAGCCAGAGACATGGATCTGCTGCCATCTTTGTTGCCTTCTCTTCCCCCAGAGTCTCTCCCTGCTCACGCAGTAGTTTTTCATCCTGATGGGATCCAATCCAGGGACATTCTGTGGCAATCGCTTCTGGAGTTGGAGGGTCTGGCAGGCACTTAGGACGCCTGTATTTGGAGTGGAGTTGGCTATTGTAATACTTAGTGAATGGAATTTCATTAGGTCCTTATCTGTGTGCAGTGCGGAAAAGAGGTCCTTTTTACACAGTGCTTGTAATGGAGTGGAAAATTGCATTTCCCCCTTGCCCGAACAGTGCCATTAGTGGAGAGGCAGACTGTCTGCAGAGAGCGGGAAGCCACCTCGGGCAGTGAAGGACTGACAGCCCAAATGATGGCAGTGCCGAGAGACCCGGAAGATATTAAAATAAAAACAGGTTGTGTTGTTCCTTTTGTCCTGTAGCAGTTTTTTCCTGCAACGCAGGGAGTGATTGGATTTGAAGCACTGAGAAAAACATGTTAAGTAAGAAACTGTTTAAATAAAGTCGTTTGAGGTTGAAACTCTCCCCCAGGCATGAAGGAGAATGTAGTTAAGCTGCTTACAACTTATAGATGTCTAAGAGGCGGTATGTTTTTGAGCCAGGCAGGTATGCAGAAAACTTGAAAGGGGAAATGTACCATTGAGTTCTCCTCTTTGGTCATCCAGGTGGGTTCCAGCTCTGCGGGAAAGGGGGTGGTATGTGGTCACTCAGATGGCCAGTGAGTGGATTCAAGTCCCCATTTTTATTTTCCCAGGGTTCTTGGAATTGCAGGTAAGAAGATCTAAGAGGCATATTGCAACAAACAACAAGGAAATCCACTCAGGTCTGGGGACATTCTTATTCTTACATTGGTAGAGAATTTCTTTCTTTGAAGATCATTCTTAGATATGGTTCTGTGGGAGCTACCGTGTTGATGGAGGGGTATACAAACTGACCCCGGGCAATCCCAAGGCAAAGAGAAGATGGAACCTATGCAGCTCCTGGGCCCAGGTGAACAGCAAATACAAACTGGGGCATACCATTAAAGTATTTGATATTCAAGCTGCACGAGACCTTCAGAATTATCTAGTCCAACCATTTGTTATAAGGATGAGGAATTTCTTTCTCCTGAGGCATAAATATCTAAACAGTGTTCTCTGAGGCCCCTTTCTATACCTATCTACTGTATACATCTCTTCAAACTCTTTCCTTTTTTCACTTGTCCACTCTTTGCTATGGCCCCATCCTCTTTCATTTTTTCTTTTGGGGAATTTTCCTTTTTTTCCCCCTTTGACCTTAAGCCTCATGCTTTTGCCTGCCAGACATCAAAGATTTGGGGGGATCAGATATCTGCCAACTATTCTGTCCCCTTATGTGTCTGTTTCCTGGTATCTTGTATGCGTATTAAGTCAGAGGTTAGAAAATGTGGCCTGTGCATTAATAGGACACCCTCAGCATTATGGAGGGTGCTGAGCCCTGTCCTAGGATATCATCAAGTGTAATTTTAAAAAAATTTTTAAAAATATGATATGCAAATATGATATGAACACCTAGTGTTATTTTAAATTATTAACATATTTAAATTAGGAGAGAGTGACAGTAATATGGTAAAACTGATTCTAAAAGCTTTGAGAATCTGGGCACTTAAAAAGTTAGACTAGGATTGCTAGGTTAGATATAAAACTGATCAATGTTCTACATATGGAACAATAAAATTGTAACCTCTAGGGACCTTTTTTCTGCTGGACAAAAGTTTACAATTTAACTTGCAATTTCTCTGTGCCTGGGCTGTTATCAAGTAGTAAACAATGAAGTCACACATAAGTATAATCTCATGAGAAATCAGTTAATCCTCATCAATGTAAGGAACATCTAAACTTACAGAGGATATTTATAAGAGTTTATTTGAGCCAAACTGATGACATACACGAAAGAAAGATCTCAAATGCTCCAGAGAATGACAGTTTTTCAGTTTATTTTATACAGTTGGAATTATAGATGGAATATAAGAAAAATTACATGAAGGTGGGAGAAAGGAAGGTATAGAATAGTTTACAAGCTCCCTTGAGGGTGACTACACTTATGAGGAGTCTAAGAAAATAAGGATTATTTTCTAGCATTTCAAAGGTGTGTTGATTAGATACCAAGAACAATGGAGAAGGTTTATTTAAGGCAAAGGTAACCTTTTTATAGGCCTTGGGCCTGAATGCCCACCATGACCTGTCCAATTAGGAACTTATAATCAGATCAACCTGTGAGGTTATTTTTAGTCAGATTTATTATGGTCTCATTTTCCATCTAAACTTGGGAGGACCTATCAAATACTGACATGGTTTGCCAATGAAAGGATGTTCTATCCATCTTAGTACCCCTTTCTCCCTTATTTTCAAGCCTTGAATACTTTTTTTTTTAAATAACCTAATTTCAGTACTTAAAACTGTATTTCTTTGAAATGTATCAGTGTTTGATTTACTTGGTTCTGACTCTACTGTATAGTGAAATCCCAACTAGCATGTTATGTATCCATCAATTAATTTAACTTTTAATACATTTATTGAATTTTTTCTATGTGCTAGTCACTCACTGTGCCAGACATTAGTGTACTCTGGTGAATAAAATAAATAAGGTTGTGAGGTTCAACACAAGAGAAATACATATGCCGAAGGAAAAAAATTATAGAAAACCTGTCACTTTGCCTCCACGTGGTATCTGAGTCACAGAATGTGTGGATTCTCCAGATCTTGGCCCAAATTCATTTGGATAAGCAAGAGTTCATGTTCTGTTAAACTCTGTAAGATGTGAATGTCGGAAAGTAATTCAGGGTAGTTATTCATGAGTTTGTGACCTTGCCTACTGCAGGCTCCTGTTGAGGATGAAAAATTTTGCCTTTGCCCTTCCGTATTCTTCTAGATGGTCTAAGAATTAAATCAACATGAGACCCATTGACTCATACAGAAGTTTAATAACATATGTATCCACTGTGTACATGGGAGAGACCTAGGAAAACTGAATAATCACCCTCAATATCATCTTCAGCTAAATAGAAAAAGGAGATGTTGGGGATGTGGGGAGTCAGTTATGAGATGTTACCAAGGACAGTACAGTAAATAAGAGCAAAGTTGTTATGAAGATTTAGGTTGTTGCTTTCTCTATTGATAAGAGTTTCTAGAGATTGAGTCATCCCCCTCTTCCCGGTATAGCAGGGAAGACATCTTTACAAATGAAGATTTCCTTTACAAATGTAAATGTCATTACAAAGGGTAATTCCTATAGGCTTACCTCAGAGATATTGCAGGTTCGGTTCTATGGCAATAAAATGATTCACATGAATTTTTTTTCTGGTGCATATAAAAGTTATCTTTGAACCATTCAGTAGTCTATTAAGTGTGCAATAGCATTAAGTCTAAAATTATAGTGTATATGCTTGAATTTAAAAAATACCTTATTGCTGAAAAATGCTAACCAGCATCTGAGCCTTCAGTGAGAATCTTGCCTTGATGTTGATGGCTGCCAACTGATCAGGAAGGCCTTGCCTTTATGTTGATGGCTGCCAACTAGGGTGGTGGTTGCTGAGGACTGAGGTGACTGTGGTAGTTTCTTAAAATAAGAGAACAATGAGGTTTGCCACATGATTGACTCCTCCTCGCACAATTTCTTTGTAGCATGCACTGCTGTTGGATAGCATTTTACCCACAGGGCAACTTCTTTCACAATTGGAATCAATCCTCTTAAACCATGCCACTACTTTATCAACTAAGTTTATGTAATATTCTAAATCCTTTGTTGCCATTTCAACAATCTTCATAACCACTTCACCAAGAGTAGATTCCATCTAAAGAAACCACTTTCTTTGTTCACCCATAAAGGAGCAACTGCTCATGAGATCACAGCAATTCAGTCACATCTTCAGGCTTCACTTCTATTTCTAGTTCTTTTGCTATATCCACTATATCTGCAATTACTTCTTCCACTGAGTCTTGAATCCCTCTTCCCATGAATCATGAATATTCTTGATGGCATCTCTAGTGTTGAATCCTTTCTAGAAGATGTTCAGTTTACTTTGCCCAGATCCATCAGAGGAATCACTATCTATGGTAGCTGTAACTTACGAAATGTATTTCTTAAACAGTAAGACTGGAAAGTCAAAATTACTCCTTGATCTATGGGCTACAGAATGGATGCTGTGTTAGCAGGAATGAAAATAACATTAATCTCATTGTACATCTCCATCAGAAGTCTTGGGTGAGCAGGCTTATTGTGACTATTTGAAAAAAATCTTTTTTATGAGCAGTAGATCTCAAGAGTAGGCTTAAAATATTCAGTAAACCATGTTGTAAACAAATGTGCAATCATCCAGGCTTTGTTGTTCTGTATATAGAACTCAGGCAGAGTAGATTTTGCATAATTATTAAGGGCCCCAGGATTTTCAGAATGATAAATAAGCAATGACTTCAACTTAAAATCACCGGTTGCATTAGCCCCTAAAAAGAGAATCAGCCTGTCCTTTGAAGCTTTGAATCCAGGCATTGACTTCTCTCTAGCTGGAAAAAAATGGTGCCTTCTTCCAATATAAGCCTGTTTCATCTATACTGAAAATCTATTGTTTAGTCTGGCCACCTTCATTGTGTTAGCTACATCTGGATAACTTGCTATAACTTCTACATCAGTGCTTGCTGCTTTACCTTGCATTTTTATGTTCTAGAGATGACTTCTTTCCTTAAACATCATGAGCCAACCTTGCTTACTTCAAACCTTTCTTCAGTAGCTTCCTCAACTCTTTCAGCCTTCATGGAATTGAAGAGAGTTTAGGGCCTTGCTCTGAATTAGACTTGGCTTAAAGGAATGTTATGTTTGGTATCCATACCACTAAATCTTTCTCCATATTAGCAGTAAGGCTGTTTTGCTTTCATTTGTGTTCACTGGAGTAGCATTTTTAATTTTCTTCAAGAACTTTTCCTTTGCATTGACAGCTTGGCTAACTGGTACAAAAGGCCTAGCATTCGACCCGTCTTGGCTTTCAACAAGCCTTCTTCACTAAGCATCATCATTTCTAACTTTTGATTTAAAGTGAAAGATGTGTGATTCTTTTTTCCACTTGAATATTCAGGTTATTGTGGGGTTATTAACTGACCTAATTCCAATATTGTTGTGTCTCAGGGAATAAGAAGACTCCTGGAGAGGGGGAGAAATAGGGGAAAAGCCTGTCGATGGAGCAGTCAGAACATATACATTTATCGACTAAGTCTGCCATCTTACATGGATCTGGTTCATGGTGCCCCAAAACAATTACAATAGTAATGTCAGAATTACTGATCACAAATCACTGTAACAAATATAATAATAAAGAAAAAGTTTGAAATATTGGGAGATTTATCATAATGTGATAAAGAAAACTGAAGTGAGCAAATGCTGTTGGGAAAATGGTACCAATAAATTTGCTCAATTCAGGGTTACCACAAACCTTCAATTTGTAAAAAATGCTATATCTGCAAAGCACAGTAAAGTGAAACACAATCAAGTCAGAGATGCCTGTGCTTGGTTTTCAGAGCTTCTTCCATGTCTGCTGTTATTTGAAAATAACCAGCCTAAAATAACACTTATGTGAAAGAAATATTTTAGGGTAGCAATTCTGCTCTCGTACACCCCTTTGGATTCCTTCTATCCGATGAGTAATCTCAGTAATATAGCAGTAAAATATTCTGAAGCACTGGCCAGGGAATTTTTAAATTAATTAATTAATTAATTAATCTATCTACTTAAAGATTTTGATAGTCACTCTAAATCTATTCTTAGGCAGGAGTTTTAGAGTAACATCTATAGCTTTTTAGTTTTCTCCCCCATTCCCTTACTCCTCCTATGGAGTTGGCAATTGGCTCCATGATTGGGTACATGCCATACCAGTTATTACTTTTTCTTAAGCAGGAGTCTTGCTTTCATTACAAATCTTCTGCCTTTGAAAGACAGAGTGGGCTGCAGAGTGGGTGGACAGTAGTGAATTTCTCAAGGCCCAGAGTTTTAGGATTATTTTTGTTTCTTGAGAAGCTCTTGGCCAAGTTACAAAGCTATCCTTGTAATCAACTGAATATCTTCTTTGAGATTATTCCTGAGACAGAGTGACTAAACTAGGATATTAGCCAAAGAATCACAGGGCATATCCTCCAGTCTTCCATAGTATGACCCAGTAGTGGCTCTCTGAGAAATGAAGAGTGGTTGGCTATAGTATCTAATTAGCATACACAGTATTTTGATTAAATGTTAACTGAGTATAAAACACAGTTAGGCAATGAGAGGGATATGGAGGTATAAGACAACCTCATTGTAGTTGAGGAAACAAGAGCAACTCCTCAGAACACAGAGCTACCTGTTTAATGACCTGTATGTTGAATGCCAAGTGAGTGGTGCAGGCTACCAGTTCTCAAGAAGTTCAATCAGTGTGGACTATGGAGGGCAGGAAAGGTTCTTAATGGAACTTGTTGGTCATAATATAATCCATAAAGTGTACATACAATCCAGGTTGCAATAGGAGGGAGGCATTGAGCATTTTGAGGAGGATGGAAATTGGGCAGTGGAAACAAAGCTTTGGACAATAATGTACCAAGTGGGTGGTAGGGTTGGGTGGGTGGGTGGGTGGGTTGGGAGCTGGTGCAGGCTGGGCTTAGTATTTTCTGGAGCTCCTCTTTGATAGCTGCTCTAGAAGTACCCAAACTGGGATGCCCCGTATTATTAAAATTTACTTGAATGTCCATTTTACAACTCACAGTTTTAGGTTGTTTTGGGTCTGCTCTGAGAGAGTTTGAGTTACTTGAGAAATCAAGCAATGCCAGGCAGAAGCAAAGAACTTGCCCCTTTCAAAACAGATGAAGTTTCCCGTTAATTCAATTGCTCTCACACAAATTAAAGGTTATATCATGAATTAAGCTGTCCAGTTTTTGAATCAAATTCTAAATATGGCAGCCTTCATATGTGAGGCAATTGTGCATCTGGAAAAATATACTTATTTAGGTATAATTCTAACTATATCTTTTTTTTTTTTAAGTAGATAGGAATCTGGGGAAAAATGAATAAACAGTTAATTAGATGAGATTTCATTCCTAGCTTAAATTAGAAAAATTACTAAGAGAAACTATGAAAATCTCAATTAAAACAACCAGCCTGATTTTATTTTTCACTGTTAAAAGGGAAAAAAATACATGAGTAAAATAAATATGTATTTGAGGATGACACCATCTTGGCATTTTCAAGCTTTCTTTTCTAAATATATTCTTTATCTGAGCTGTCTTGCAATACTTTTAATATAATTAAAGTACATAATGAGTGCCAGACTTGTCAATTTCAACAACAAAGTGCTGAAATTTGCAGTGAAACTGAGAGATCCATCTCCCACACATTGTAATGAATAGGTTCATAAAAGGAAAATAGTTTAATTACATTTTAGTTCATGGATTGTTAATAGGCTGGAGTATCTAAATTGAATAATGTGATTCTGGTAATAATTATGTGTAAATGAACTTGTTTAAATGATATTTTACAGCTTCTTTATAAAATTACAGCTAGAGGCAATCCAGTGATAGACAGACAAAGGCCATGCAAAAATTATCATAAACTATTAGCTTGTTTGCAAAGGGTTTTATGTTAATCTTTTAGTACTTAAAGCAATCTGCAATTAACATATCATGGGGAGCTGCCTCCAAGCAAAGGCATGCAAATTGAAGTGCTTAGATAAAAAGCCATTCATGTTGGGGGGAAAAAAAAGAAAGAAAAAAAGAAAAAGAAAAAAATCAAAGAAAGGGTGGCAAAGTACTCAGAGGGTGATGGTTTTATATTTGAGATTAAGGAGGTGTAATGATTGTGTTATCTAACTGTGGCTGTAATTAAAGCTTTTCTCCTGCAGACATGACAATAGATACCGCATTGATTTCGGTGTTTTAATTGTGAAAGTCATTTTATTTCAGGGCAGAAGATATGAATAGCCTGAATCAAAGGGCTAGAAGATTGCTTTGTTGATAGTACTTGTTCAACAGCTGCCTAGCTGCTTAATACACAAGTGTAGAGAATGCAGAGAGACCCAGGGAGGTGCTGGGTATTGTAATTCTCCTGCTGGTTTCCTTGCCTTTTATGAAAAAGGCTAGGATCTGGGTACTGATTGTAAACAAACAGCCTTTTCATACTTCACTGATGTTTTTTCTCCCCAACTTCGCAGAACAAAAGAAGTCAGAAGGGACCTTGGACTAACTATACTGCTGCTCCTTTTAAGCTACAGAAGTTTATGCAAAGTAATAAAACCATCTTTGCTAGCGGAGATATCACCCCTCTAATGGAGAAACAAAGTCTCTAAGTGGCTGCTGTAATTATTATCACAAAAAGCCTTATGACAGAAACAGTTTGTTGGGCAGAGATTGTATTATTTACATTAAGGGCATATCCACAAAATCTCACACACAGTTAGTCTGAGATTCAGACTTTCTTATCAGTTTCTATATACAAACTGCAGGCTGGAAATTAAGTGAGGGGAAAAACATACAATCCCAGAGCAAAGAGAGTTCTATAGGAAATTCTAGTAAAATGAACTCAGTGTGGACTTTTTCAAAGTATCACATTCTTGGATATTTCTTCTATGACAGTTTAGAATAGATGCAAAACTTAATGATTTCTACTTATTCCCATTATTCTATTGATGCATCTTGTCTTTGTTCCTTCAAATATCGATTGCCATATTTCAAAGAGTCTGAGTGACAGTAGATTTGGTTTGAGGGAAGTTTGTTCTTTTAAGTGATATGGTTTAAAATAACCAGACACCAAGATATTACACACCTAATAAGAATAACACCAATAATCATTTATTGAGAATGGCATAAACCATTTTTAAAAAGTATATTACTAATCTCTCACAACAACCACTAGAGAAATGATGGAATGATCTCTACTTTAAAAAAGAAGGAATGTAGCCTCAGCCAGGCCAAGTAAGTTGCTCAGTCATATAGCCAGTAGGGACAGAGGCAGGTGAGAACCCAGGAGGTCTGGCCCCAGAGTCTGTAGCCTTAACCACTGCATTAACAAAGAAACACTGAAGCCAGATAACACATAACAGCAGTGTGGACTGCAAATGACCAGGTGTGGACTCATCTCTGGTAGGAATCTTGGATGTCCTCCCAGAGTCCTGGATCCCTTGGGCAGTCTGGTAAAACCCAGAGACTCCTCAGACCAATGTTTTTTAAATGCATGAAATCAAATATATAGGATTACAGAGCAAACTAAGTATATTGAAATGCTATTATCGAAATATTTAAAAATCAAATATATTTGATTTTTAGTAATTGATGTGCTTCTTTATTAACACAAATAAGATTTAAAAGCAGGTCTAACAGCTACTATAATTTCAATGTAGTGGTGAATGTAAATAGTAATTTGGATTTCTACAATCATGTGATACAAAAATATCTGTGACCTTTATCGACATTTTTTTGCCTACAATTATAATAAAAAATGTTAAATTTCTCTTGTAAGTTAGCAGAAATAAAGATATCTTTTTATTTGATGTAAGTTATATAAAATACATATAAATATATTTATGTGTGTGTATATATATATGTATGTGTATATATATATATGTGTGTGTGTGTATATATATATATATATATATTTGTCAAAGTTCATAGACCTTGAATTCTGTAGGTGTGAAAGTTCAGGTTAAGAACAGTTTTGATTTTACACAGGAGGAAACTGAGGCCTAGAGAGGAATCAATGACCCAAGGTTACCAGTAATTAGTGATAAGATGTAGATTAGAACTGATTACAGTTAGAGAACTTAAGAGAAACTTAAAATAGTGTTTTTGGTTTTTCCCCTATCTTCTATGACTTTGGTAGCATTTGCTAACATGTTTAGTGTTGTACACTGTCTTTGCGACATTTCTTTTTCAAAGTGGGAATATCAGGCAATTGCTTTAGCCCTTTAGTCATCTTTTGGCCTTGACAGTGGGCAGGGCTGGTTGGAGTCCAAAGAACATAGACACAGGAACTCCGAGGGAGATGGCCTGTGATGCCAACCAAAATTTTATATTTAGTGGAGCAAGAATGCATATTTATTACACATCTGCTTTTGTAAGTTCTGACTGTTGCAACAAGATACCTTAGACTAGGTAATTTAAAGGAAAGACATTTATTTCTTATAGTTCTGGAGGCTGGAAGACCGAGATCAGGGTACCAGCATGGTCAGGGTAGGGTGAAAACCCTGTTTCTGGTTTTCTCACTTGGCTCTTTGGTCTCTTTTTATAAGAGCACTAATCCCATTTATGAGGGCTGCACCCTTATGACTAATCACCTACCAGAGACGCCACCTCCAAAGTCACACTGAAGGTTAGCTTCAACATATGAATTTGAGAGGGGCACAAACATTTAGTTATACCAACATCTCTAGCTGCAGCCTTCATTTATGCTTTTCTATAGTTCATACTTAGAGAGGACTGGTTAACAATCTCTATCCCCATTCTAGAAAGGAAGAGAGAGGCTCCTGGTGAGCCAGAGCCAAATTAAAATCCATCTGAGTCCTCATAGCCTTATGAGGTGGGTGCTTTGGTCCCCATTTTATTTGGAAACTACGGTTCAACAAATTTTAGCAAGATGACCAAGCTCACTAGTTATTAAGTTACAGAGCCAGGAATTTAACTCACTTTTCTTGCCTCTAATGCCCATTTTCATTCCCAGACCCTGTAGCCCTTACATTGAAGGGATAAGCACAGCCAGCTCTCTCCACTCAGGTGCCTTTAAAGAGATACTTATTGCAAATCTGTTATGTACATAAAACTGCTCCATGTATGCATGGAGGGGAGAAGGATGGAGAGAAATATACAAGGATATCATTGTCCTTGAGTTTACTTTTCTAACTCTCCAAATGGACAAACAAAGAAAACACACAAAGAATATCCTTTGACAAGCATGTACACTATCAACAATATAATAATAGTAATCACGACAATGATGATAGTTGCTAACATTTGTTGAAGGCATGCTATTTTAAGCATTTCCCATAAGTTATTTCATTTGATCACACATCCCAACAAGAAGTGTGTATAGTGGCAATATTATACTCACAATCAGCAAGAAGGACCTTTGCCAAGAGCCCTATGTATCACAAACACAGAAACACAGCGATAGAGATACATATTCCCTTATTGATATTTTAATAATATTTGTGGTAGTCTTGATCATAAATTAAGCAAATATATTATGGGAGAGGAAGAGTGAGCTCAACCAACCAGGTCCACTTGAGGTGGACCTCTGTGGGCAAGTTTTCCTCACTTTGCTGACACAGAATTTTTAGGCAATTTTAAGCAGGCCTTGAAACTATACACCCTGAACAGATATTAATAGATAGGATGGATGGCTTTCGACAAAGGTATCTGCTTGCTTAGGTTTCAGGGGAGAGTCCATGGTTTTTTTTGTTTTTGTTTTTGTTTTTTTTGCCTCCTAACCTCAGCCCAGACTTTGTGTGGTTGTGCTCTATATACTTCACTAAAAAGTAATAACAATTCTATAATGTTTTCTAATACCCAGTCCATATTCTGATTTTCCCAATTCTCTCAAAAATACCTTTTTGCATTGAGTTAATTTGAATCAGGATGCAAAAAAGGTTCATATATTTTATTTGGTTGTTATATTTCTTTGATCTCTTTTATTCTCTAATAGACCCCCTTCACTTTTTCTTTTCTAATTACTCTTTCTGTTTGTTCTTGTACGTTGGGTTTTGTTTTTTGGAGGAATGGAATCATTTATTTTGAAAATGAGCTACATTCTGGTTTTGGCTGGTGGTTTCTCACTATGTCCTTTAAACTGTTCTTCTCTCCCATGTACTTCCTTTAACATAGTGTACATTAAGAGTCTGCTTATATTCAAGCTCATTTTTTTTTTTTTTGCATGTTGTGCTGTATGTTTCCTATTGCATCACATCACAAGACTCACAATTAGTATCTGAGTAGTAGCTTCAGATGGTGTCAGGCTGATTTTTCCATGGTAACGTTCCCAACCAAACTTTTGCATAATGTTTGAGCATCTTTTAATGATGGTCATCTAAAATCCTTATTTCATTACTGATTCCAGAATGGTAACTTTCTAATTCTATTGTCCTTTCTGTGTGGATAAGGACTTTCCTCTATGTAGCAATGGTTTTTAATTTTTTTTCCTAGAAGCAAAAAACTTGGTTTAAACATATCTTATGTGAGAATTGAAAATACAAAACATGAACCACTTGAAATGGAAGTGGAATGCGGGGTGACTCCTGCAGTCACTGGCTTTTGTTCATCCTCTACATGTGGATGATTCTCGGCTCTAGGCAACACAATTGGGGAACACCCTGGTGAATATAACTGCCACAAATCTTCCATTGTAGGGCTTACAATGTAGTATCTTAGGAAATGAAGTGTGTGCCTACAGTATCAGAAAGGCTTGCCATTCACCAGCTCTGTGACTTGCGGCTATTAGCCTTGGTCAGTTTTGTTTCCTCATCTGTAAAGTGGGAATGAGTATGAACCTTATAAAAGATAGGTGTAAAGATTCGATGTGCTAATACCTATAAAATGCTTGGTATAATGTGTTCTGTATAAGAATGCTTTAAATTGTTAGCTTGATTATTCTTATTGTGATCAATCATTGTATTTGTTTTGGGGGTCCTGCTGTAGCAAAGTACCACAAAGTGGATGGCTTAAAACCATAGAAGTATATTCTTTCTTAGATCTAGAGACTAAAAGTTGAAAATCAAAGTGTCCGCAGAGGGTGCTGCCTCTAAGACTCTGAGTGGAATCTTTCTTTGCCTCTTTCTAGCTTTTAGTGGCAGCCAAAAATCATTGTTTTTACTTCACTTGTACATACATCATGCCTATCTTTTTTGTCACTGCAGGACTGTCTTTTCTTGTGTTTTTCACATTGCATTCTCTCTGTGTCTTCACACTGTCCTCTTATAAGGACACCATTCATTTGGGTTAAGGTCCACCCAGCATGACCTCATCCTAACTAATTACATCTATAACAACCTTGTTTCCAAATAAGCTCACATTCAGAGGTGCTGGGGTTTAGCACTTTGAAATATTTCTTTGGGAGTACAGTTTGATCCCTAACAATTATATAAACATGTGGTACCAAGTTCTACATCCTAATATGTACAGAGATTTCTTCTACTTTACTGTTTGATGTGATAGAATTCACATTCCTTACATTTTAATGCTGTTTTTTTTTTTTTTTTCTGCTGGTTTTCTTTAAGACATGTAATGTTACTATGTATTGCATAGTAAGGATAAGATGGGCAACTCTTCCAAATTTAGACTCAGAGAGAACAAGTGAATAATTTCTTCTCCACCTCTACACACAGAGTGGGAACAAAACCCAACAGCCAGTACATCTTCTGTAAACAACAGCAGAAGAAACAGCCTTATGAGCCATGTACATCTCAGAACTCCCAACTGAGTGTTGCTCTGGCAGGCACCCAGTGGTACTTCTCTCTGTATCAGGACAAGCCTTGAAGCAAACTGTTTATTTATCAATTCTTAATTGAGTTGATGTTTACTCATGATTACAAGCAGATGATTAATTTATTGTAGAGTTTGAGGAGGCAGATAGTGAGGAGATCATTAAAAAGAGAGATTATAATAGAGTTCTCTGCATTTGTGGGTCTGGTAATAAAAGATTGACTGATATAATTAGATGGGGTTTGGTAATAAATACTATTACATTATGTTCTAATCTTATTTAAATCTATTGTCCTTTTATCTTAAACTTATTAAGGGGATAGCTGTAGGTTAAGTTGACACCTGGTAATTATTTTACTCCTGTAAAATAAGGGCTGACCTTTACAAAGGAGTCAACTGTTTTGATGTTTAGAGGCAATAGCAAGGTATCTTTCAAGGGGCAGTTCACTTTCTTGGTTCATAGGAAAATAATAGCACAATTGAGGGGAGTTTACATTTCAACATACTCACTAGCTTTCAGGATAACTCTGGGCAATTGAAGGGCCGTGTTCTCGCTATACTGTGTCTACATTACAATCTTTATCTAAGGAAGCCAAAGCCATCCTTGAGAAAACAGATAAAATAAAAAAACAAACAGTGAATAATATATAACTGTGGTGAAAAAATGGGCTACAAGTGATGGAGGACAGGGCAAATTCCCCCTAGCGGGGGGAGCTCAGTCCCTGCACTGAGAGAGAGTTCTTGGCTGAATTCAGAAAAGAATTCAAATGCACGTCAGGGTTGTAGTCACAAGGAAAGTTTATTAGAGAAGGGAAAGTGCAAAGACAAGAGAAAGCAAAGACAAAAGCCAAGATAAGATAAAAAGCCCCAAGTGTTGGGGAATCCAGTTTATATATCATTCTTAATTTCTGTGAATTACAGTTTAAAGACTTTGTTTACTCATTTTTCCTTGATATGAGCATACAGTGAGGAAAGATATGAGTATGTATTGAGAAAAGGTAAGAATATATAACGTAAAAGGCCTGCTGGCAATCCCCAGCCTTTGATACATAGGTTCCCTATGATTTTAACCATAGGGAATGAATATTTTATTTTATGTAGGGCCCCACTTAAACTCTGTGTTTTCCTTCACAGTAAAGACTGTTTTCCCTTCACGGTGTGGGTAAGTGGTTTGTTAGCGATCTCAGCTGAAATCTTTCTAAGTTTTCTTGTGGACTGGCTGTAGGGCTCATTGCAGTCTCTGAATGTAGCTAGATTTAACACTTTAGTTCTTTTGCCTCCTCTCTACATTATTCCCCCCTCAGAAAGTTTATTCCCTTGTTCTTCAAGGGATGTTTAGTGATGAAAATCTGTCTTCTATAACTTCTTCAAAGCTTAGATAGGGCTATAATCCCTGCCTGACAGGAATAAAAATCTCTGGAAGCCTTTTCTAAGGGCCCCAGAGGCAGAGAACATGAGGTTAGTCCCTGAATATACCTTGATTTAACATTTAGTTCTCTTGCCTCTTCCCTACATTATAAGTAAGACAGGCTTGAGTTTAAAACTTGCTATAATGGGTTGAGTGGTGGCTCCCCTCAAAAAATATACATTCTCATCCTAACTCAAGGAACATATGTTATAACCTTATTTGGAAAAAGGGTCTTTGCAGATGGTAATTAAGGATCTTGAGATGAGATCATCCATGATATCTGGTGGTCCCCAAATCCAGTGACAAGTGTCTTTATAGGAGACAACCAGAGGAGAGACAGATGGAGAAGTCCATGTGAAGACAGAGGCAGAGATTAGCGTTAGGCTGGTACATGCCATGGGATGTCTGAAGTCACCAGAAGCTTGGAAATGCAGGGAAAAAATTTCCTCCAGAGCCTCTGGAGGGATCACAGCCCTTCTGACACCTTGACCCCAGTTCAGTCTACAGAACTGTGAGAGAATACAATTCTTTCGTTTTAAGCCACCAAGTTTATGGTAATTTGGTATAACAGCTGTAAGAAATGATTACACCAGCTATACAACACATTTCTTGTATGACTTGGGCAAGTCTCTTAATCTTTCTAAGCCTCAGTTTTCTCATTTATAAAATTTTGATTATTCATCTTTCAGCATTGTGAAGGCCAAATGCAATAAGCCATGAGAACTCACCCTAACCAGTGCCTGGTACCTACACAATAAGCATTGGATACGTATCAGATTCCTTCTTTGGCTACATCCCACCTCTTTCCATACATGACATTTCAACTTGAAATCTCTTTTATCTTCTACTCCTAAAATGTCTGCGAAACCAACAGCCCTCCCCTGAAGAATGTTCTGGTCTTCAGAAGTTGTTCTTATGACTGTCAAATTAGAGGAGAAAGCATGACACAGCTGGTATTCTTAAGGGAGTTGGGTGAGAGCCATGTAGATATTAAAAATTTTTTTTAATGCAGTTCATTGAACACAGCCCTATAGTGTAGCAGCTGAAGTCCATGTTGGAGTCACAGTGTGGCTGGCCAGCTGGGGTCTGTTTCCTTCACCTGAGGAAGTTTCAGAGTACATTCTAAACCCTAGAGAACAGACAGCTCATGGGAAAGGAGTGTATATATAATACTCTGAACCACAAAAGAAGCTGATATAAATGGCTTTTGCTAGATATCTGCAGCAAATTTTAGACCTAGAAGGTCATGACTGATCACATCCCACCCAATATAGGCTGGAGAAATCAGTAATGGGATTGGGAGCATGACTAACTTAAATAAATGTTTTCAGAGGGGTGTGTTTTTCTGAGGCATCAGAAAGACGAGAAATTAAAAAGTGCACAGGTCTGTATTTCATATCTGTCCTTCATGAGATGTGTGGCCATGGGCCAGCCATTCAACTTTTCTGTGGCTTCATTTTTATTGTGAGGTTGTTGGAGCATCTTATCTCAGCATAACATTCTAGGTTCCATGAAAACTTGGGGTGAGCTCTATGAGATCAGTTCAGTAGTTTCATCTAGCCCACATCTTTTGTTTGGCATGCTTGTCGAAGATAGTGGTATTGCAGGAAGGTAGCAAGGGAAGAAAATTTTAGAAGACATATAGGGTATTCTCTTATACATGTTATCTAGAGCTTCAACAGTCATCAAGAGGAGAAACAGAGACATCCTAAAGACTCTGAAACCTCTACACCTCTAGTTCAATTGGGGAATCTGTGTTGATGACAATTTTCCCATTTCTAAATGGCATTGAAAATCCACTATCTGGGTGCCAAGTGGCCAGGAGAGTGCCTGGGACGTGATCCTGTTTTGAAGTCCATGGTATTTGTCTTTGGGATATTGGATCCCTTTCCTTTTCATTTTCCTCGTGCTTCTCTGTCTCTCCTGACACTGATTTTTATCAATTTATTAGTGGTGAGAGGGAGAGAAATAGAAGAAAATAAGCACTTAATGAGCACCCATGATGAGCCCCCCATTTGGAAGGTTCTGTCTTAATAGCTATCTTAGGAAGCAATCTCTTTATCCCCCATTTTATACTTTATAAGCCTGAGACAAGGAGGTGCTTAGTAAGTTGGCCAAGTTACTAAGTATTAAGAACCAGGAATTGGACACATCTCTCTTAGAGTCTGTGATTTCTTCACCATAGCATCCTACCCTTACACTCTGATGATATGTCCCACCAGCTGATCCCTACCTCTAGATATGTCTTGTATATAATGCACTGGGCTAATGAGAAGTGGTAGCAGGGATGGAGGACAACTGAAATAAAGAGAAATATGTATCATCCTTGCTCTTGAATGTATTATCTGATTAGACAAAGTTAACCTAAAAGGAACACATGACAAGTTAACTTTATTTACAATATAATTATTGGGGACATGATGATAACTGCTAAAATTTATTGCAAGTTACTATATTCCACATACTAAAGACTCTATAAGTATATTCTCATTTGATCATTGTCATGACCCTATGTCAAAATTTTGCAGATGAGGAATAGATAGATTCAGAAACTTGACTTAAGTCCACAGTGTTTGGGTTTTCAATAATGGATCCAGGATTCAACTCCAAGTTGTTTGGCTCCCATGCCTTACTGCTAATATTATTTCTCACTGAACAAAAGAATTGAAGGCCTGCTTAAGATTCACTGATAGAAGACATATGTTTGGTCTAAAGTTATCCTATTGAGTTGCATGGAGGAAGTATAATTTAGAGGCTAATTCAGAAACAGTTTTATGTTATATCAAGGAACACATTTCTAGTGATGCAGTTTCCCACCATCTTAAGGTAGGACCCTGTAAGAGTTGCTAGTCTTTTTCAAATCCTCTAATTTCATGTTTCATAGCAAACAACATATTTTCTTTTGAATTCTAACCTCCTGAGAATTCCCTCTTAAATGAGGGGGCCATTCGAAATTAGATATTTTTGGAACATATCTTCCCTGGGGGAAAGATTGCTTGGAACCAGGGGCCCAGGGAAAGTCATGCTAACTACTACTGACTGTGGGATGATGATAGGATCTGAGGGTGTCAGGCCCTGTATCTTTTCCAGAAGCACAGATAGGACTGAGTACAGAAGAATTATGGCCTGGATCAGTCCAAGTAACATTGCTTGTGTAAATGCAAGAGCCTTGTCAATTGCAATCTTACTTTAAGGGGTGTGTGAGATTGAAACAAGATGGCTTGAAGGAAGAGGCTCTGCTCTTTGCATTGCAAACAAGCACTCCTTGTTCTAAAGACCAAGGGGACTTGATAACTCCACAGCAAAGATGGATACAGCTAAGGCATGTGAGGAACCAGAATGAGAGAGTCAGCAAATAGCAGAACTGGATGAGGTCTTAGAGATAATCTAGTCATAGATTACAATCAGACCAAGCACCGACATATTTTTAGGGAAGATAATATAATGCCCTTAATAGGGTCCCCACATTGCTCATATTGTGCTATTTTACACCAGCCACTTCACTCATTCAACTCAATGTCTCATCTCATCTCCTCTCCCTCTCACCCTCTCACTCTTGCCCCATCTATCCCAGAATAGTTTAACTTACTGATTTTACAAATCTTGTGATTTGCAAAGTGACTTACATAGATGATTGGTTCCAGTGTTAGGATATGAAACCACAGTTTCTGATTCCTAGTTTAATGTTCCCTCACAACGTTGTACTGAACTTAAGTTTGAATTTGAGGCCACATCCTTAACCTTGGATGAGGTGACTGGCTATTAACCATGAGACCCTTGTGGAGTAGGCTTGGTTGAAGGAGATTGAGGTTCCAGAGCACAGTGCCTCTGTGGCAAACAAAAACATTTGCTGTTTGGAAAATAAATATATAACCTTTTGAAATGCTGAGATATGTATAAAGCTGGAATACTCTGGCTAGGGAAACATTTGCTAGAAAATCCATTCACCTAGTATGATAGTTTGTTAAAAATGGCCACATTTTTCCTATTTTTATATGCATGCCCCTTTGCAGTGTGACTGTAATATCCCCCCTATCAAGAATGGAGTTTCTCTTTCTATCCCTAGAATGCGGGCTTGACCTGGTGACTTGTTTTGGTAAGCGACACATTAGCAAACATGAAGTAGCAGAGGTTTAGAAAGCATTTGTACATTGGAGCTTGCTCTCTCTCTTAACATGCTGAGGCTGTCATGCAAAGAAGTCAGGGTGCCTACTGAAACTGTAGAACAATTGGCATAGAAAGGAATCATATTAGCAGAGGGTCCCTGGACCAACCAGCCCCCAAACAATCTGCCACTCACTGTAGTCACATGAATGATCTCAAGTGAGACCTGAGAACCACCTAGCTTAGCCCAGCCCAGATTTCTGACCACATTTTCATGAGCAAATACAGTGGTTGTTGTTTTAAGCCACTAAGCTTGTGGTGGTTTGTCATAGCAATAAGTAACTGATATGGCCAGCATTTCTTCTAGAAATGACCATTTTAGATAATATCTCAATTTCCCAAGAGTTATTCAATAACAATCTCAGTCTAGACTTTCTCTCCTATCCCCCAAGTATAACTTGGTCTGGGAGCGGAGGAGGAGGAGGGAACTTTTAAGTCTTTTTTGTGTGTGTGTTTTGAGTTTTCTCCTCAGCTTGTTTTTTCCTCATACTCATCTAGTTTTCTTTCTCCTTCCTAATTCATATATCTGAATTGCATTCAGTTGTTCTTGCAGTTAAAATTGATAGTTGTGAAGGTTGTTTGTATCTTTGCTTTCGGATCCATTCTCAAACCCTGCTCGGCTCTCTATGTGTCACAGGGGCTGATCCTTGTAAAATGTCTCCCAGGCTTGCTTGTCCACTGGATTCCAGCCAGGTTCAGCCAGTGAGAATGGCATTGGTGAGAATTTACTGGCAGGCAGAACTGAGAAAGAAGCTAGCATCTTTTTGTTCTGGTCTCTCTGCCTTAGCTAGCTATTCTTGGATGTGGCTATGTCTCTTCTGTGGTTCCATCTTCTACAGAAAGCCCTTTTTATCTGTGGTCCCAGCTCCTACTGACTGCCCCACTGTGAGTCCAGCTGCTGCGGAACCTTGGCTCCAGATTCTAGTAACATTTCCTCTTCCCTTTGACTCCTTAGCATAGAGGTAGCAGTAGCTTTCTGAAGTTGTTTCAGGGTAGCCTTCTCTTGTTTGTTATTTCAGCTCTTCTAATACCTTTGATTTAATACCCTATGTTGAATTCCCTATATTGAATTACCTCTTCTATAGTTTCACTGTCTTGACTAATATCTGACTTATACAGTAGAATCCAAGGTCTCTAGAACAGAAAGAGTGAAGAGCGTAACAAAATTCACATTATAGAAAAATATTTAATGGAGATTTCATTTTCTTTTTTATCTGTACAGTAATTGATTTAACTTTCACCTTTATTTTGGCTAAGAAGTCTGAGCTAAAGAGTATTGCAACATGCAGTCCTACCACTTATGGTAATGTATGCTAGTGAATCCAGGCCTCTTTGTTGAAAAATTTATGGCTTATAGAGGTTCACTGGCATAACCCTACCCAACTAGTCTAGGATGATGGTTCTTAACCAACACGATTTTCACCCCCAGGAGTCATTTATTTATGTGCAGAGACATTTTTGATTTTTATTTCTGGGATGGGGGTGAACTACTGGCATCTAGTAGGTATAGGCTACTAAACATCCCAGGGGGTCTACTAAACATGCTACCATGCATAGAAGAACCCTGATGGCAAAGAATGATCTGGTCCAAAATATTAATAGTATCCAGTTTGAGATACCCTGGTATAGGAAATTGCTGTCTAAATGTCATCATTTTTTTCAGAGTTCCTTGATATCTCTAAGCAATATTTTACCCTACCCCACCCCTATCTTAATCTTCTTCATGACCAAGTTTCCTCTTCTAGAGTCCTCAAAAAAAGTATCTTTATGCCCTAAGAGATGCCTCTTTGCTTTTGGACAGAGAGGATTATTTTCTAATTTTAAAATGTCTTTTCATGACCCATCTTCTTATGCTTATGTTGCAGAGAAGTAGATTGACTCCCTAGGGGAAGAACAAGAATCAGGATAGGAAGTCAGACCTAACTAGGGCTGAATTTTCAGAGTAACAGCTTGGTTTAGTTTTAGCTCATGGGCTAGAAAGACAGCTATCACCTCTCTAAATCTTTGGGAATTCTTTTTTCTAAAGTTACTTTGGGAGAGAAACATCTCTGCCACATCTGCCACAGCTGAAGGCTTTGCACAGGATAGTGTATCATTGGCTTGAGAACAGAGTGAGCATGTGCAGATGGGCCTATAATTTTTAATATGACATTGGACATAATTTATCATGTCATACCACCCACTCACAACAGGCCCATCACACGAAATGCTAAATGCCTTTCTTATCAACGCTTGATGGAAAAATGCTGTTTTGGCATCTTTCTCTAAGAGAAAAAGAAATCCAACCATGTTCCTTGCAGCCTAGAGCCCTGTACCCAAGATGAGATTTGTTTTTGTCCCCCCAGATTTATATACATTTACAAGAAAGCACATCCTATTTGGTATTTATGGGGGCAATGAGGTGAAAGAGAATTATTTATTAACTTTCTTTTTCTCAAAGTTTGTTCAAGCTGTTTTATGACTTTAAAAACTCATATATTACTCCCATTTTTATGAGCAGTTGATTCTTTTCTATTATAATTTCCCCACTGATTTTTTTGGCTCGCCCATGGACCAGTTATTAGAACTCCTTGGGAAATGGTTAGTTCCTCCATAAAATGGGTATAGTCATAAAATACTGACCCCAGAAAATGAGGGCCCAGTTCGCCTGAGGTGAAAGTCCACATGTTATAGTCCTGTTAAATTAAAGACTCATTTTTTACTGAGAATGCCAAGACTCGATCCTGGCTTTCCTGTTGTTGGAATCACTCAATATTACAGACTATCTGCAGAACTCTGATGCCACCCAAAAGCCACGGCCTGGCAGGGTCACAGGACTGAAGGAAGAATCTGCTCTTACGGTGTTTGGAGTTGTATGGACACTCTCAATGCTAGAATGGAACCATAGAACTGAGAGAAACTGTTTTTTGCAGTCATAAGAGATAGACATATGTGTTTACTGCCCACAGTTGGAAAAAAAAAAAAGAGACATATAATTGGAAAGAAAATCTTCAACTTCTGATAATCTTAAGGAGATGGAAATGTTCCTTCTTTTTAGAGATTTGCCTGTTTTTTGACCATTTAATACTTTTTAATAGGTCATAATGTTGCATTTCCAGGTGAGATCAACTAAAATGCTTAGAGAATGGGTTCTGACTAATTTAACTTCCTAGTTAACTTGGAAATCATAGATTCGTCTAGATTCAACCCAGTCGAATATGACTTCTGTGACTAGGATTCTTACTGCTGAGTCATCATTCTCAGGTGGAGTAGGGAAGATGACTGGGTGAAGACACACGGACCCTCAAATACTCCATGACATTTCGTGAAACATGCCCAAAAGATGATTGCTTGAATAGTTTCATTACTTTGATTCTTTTTTTAAATTGTATTCCTATTAATTGAGATTTTACTCATTTGACGTGGTCGTAAAGATTAAGAGCACATAATGTATTACAGTGTCTGGCCCATTGTAAGTAAATGGCAGTAAATTATGAGATGTTATTATAGGAACGTATTTTTATTTTTCAGCAATGATTTTTATGAAGTATTATGGTACATTTCTAGGCTGACCTTGAAGTAAAATACTAACACAACTTTGTAAAACCAAAGCGTGAATGGAAAAGGAGTAATAGCTTCTCATTGTGAGTTTGTTTCAAATCTTTTATTTGGGAGATTTAAATGTAAGTTTGAAGAAGTGAGACCCAGGTCACATCTTCCCCCAGTGGACATTCTTTCTGATGAATAAGTATTAAAAGTGCTTTGAATTTGGTTTCCCCCTCAGATAAGGATTTATTTTTTCCATACAGTCCTTTCTTTGCACCTGAAGGAACATTGAGGGTGAAAAATAGAGGCCTGTTTCCTGTTCCTAACTGGAGCCCTCGGAAGGTTGTCAAACCAGAGCAACAACTCTGTGGGATTTATGCCTGGGACCTGTCAAAGTAAAATTATCATAGCAAACCCTCTCTGCTATCAATCAAAGGGGTATTGGGGATGGCAAGGGCAGGCATTTTTCAAATGTCTTTACTGTGCATATTTAGTTTTGTGCCTGGGGGAGGAAGAGCTCCTTTGAACAGTTCTTGTAGATTTCTTTTCTATCAGATGGCAGCTCACAGAACTGCTTTATCTTCCCCAAAGGGCTTCTTTCATTGGCCTGCTGAGAAAACAGCCAGGGAAGAAAGTGGGTGTTGGTGGGGGGCAGGGGAGAAGACAGGGACAACCCAATAGCAAAACCCAAAAAATAAGGCATCCGTTTTTTAGAGGGTACACAAATGTGAGCTTGGTGGCTCCGGTGTCATGCCTTAGAAAATGCATTGTCTATTTAAGGTTATCTGCCCTCGCTTTTTTAAGTGTCATGTGGACTTTTAGCAACTACACCACAAAGCTGACACTGCCATCATAACAATTGTGAGTATTCTTATTAAGTCCCATGCAGCCAGTTCCCACATTTGTCAAGGCAGAGGTAGAGGGGGAATGGTCAAGGGAAACGGGGCACCAATTCATTCCTGTCTGTCAGAAGTTCGCTTTGTCATGATAACATTCAAGGAGCATATTTATCTATCTGGCTACTGGAGGTTAAGGCAAGGGGAACAAAAAGAAGAGAAGAAATCCTGTTTGAAAAGTTTACAAATCCTGCCGTTAGGGCTGTAAACAGAGTTCAGCTGGTGGTGGAATGTGTAAAATACTGCCACAGTGATAGGGACCTCCTTCCCCAGCACTAGAAATCCACTCATGTAAACAGAGGAACTGTTGCTGTGAATTGGGTCTGTTTTGGCTTAAAGTCTGAGGAACACATTGCCTTCAAAGTGAATTCTTAGGTGTCACTTCCCATAAGTTATGGCAGAAGATTACAAAGCTACTGATATAACATATTAGTTTGATGGACAGAATTATACCCCCAACGCTTCCTGCTCTCCCCAATGACGCACACTAACTTACTGTGCTGTGACAGCTGCCTTGATTTACCACCAGTCCGGGAGGCCAACCGGGAGAGGGAACGTTCACATGGACGCAGGGCCTGAGACTGGCCCGGAGCCTAGTTTATAAAGCTGCCCTGTAATTCACCACAAATGTGTCACCATTAAAAGAGGAAAAAAGGATTGCAGATAATAAATACTCTCTAATTTATTAGCTAACAACAAAGAGATCAGAGCCAGTTGTGATGTGATTGTTTGACATAATATTGTCAAGGAAAAAAAGCTAAGTTGACCAGTGAGGTAAATTACACATTCAAGCAGATGCATCAACTCTTGGCTTGTCACAAGCCCAGCTAAACAAAACACCAAACAGAGGAGAGAACTGGCAAAGAACAGAGTCATTTATCTCTGAAAGAGACATATTCAAGAGCAAGTGAAATAAGACATAGTTCTTTTGGACTTGGTCGGAGGCCAGGTTTTAACTGTTATAAATTAAATGTTTTGTGTATCGGATTTGGCAATTCTAGTTGCTTTTGTCATGGTGGGGAGATGCTGGAATTTTCTACTTGTCTTAGACTCATGGTTTGGTCAGCTGGGGAGTGTATCTTTGAAACTAGGTATTGGAAAACCAGTGCCTTTTGGTCATTACTGCAGATATCAAAAAGGCTTTTGTATGAGGCCTGTTGTAAAATCAGTGACTTTAGAAAACATTTAATCACTTTTTTTTTCTGTGATTTCTTCCTGTGCAATTATTCAGTAATAATCATACAGGATGCCAGGCAGGGATTTGTATTCATATCAGAGTCATGGGATCTTAGGTTTGGAAGAAATGTATCATCCCACATCCCACCCAGGATATGCAGATAGTCTTATAGTGTCAGCTGGAGGACTTCCAGGGATACAGAGCATCTGCTGCATGTTATTACAATAGAGCCGAGGCAACCAGTGCCTGCTGGGCCTTTATTCTTACATAAGCCACTGCCCAGAAAAGCTCTCCCATCCCTTTCTCGGGAGACTGAGTTTTCAGACCTAAATGGACGCTTTTGCTTTGTTTCTTGTGTCACTTGTCCTTGGTTTTAGCTGATTGTTAGAAAATAGTTTTCTAGGTTTTATTCAACAGTTTGGAGGCAAGGATGGTAGAAAGGCTCAAGGAAACACCATTCTCACTGACATTGATTCAGGGACCAACAGTTATTTTTTTGGTATATAGATAGATATGATCGACTGTGAATTAACTCGAATCTCTTCCTCTCCTCTCTTTCTCTCCCTCTCTCTCTCTGCCCCCCTTCCACTCCCCTTCACAGAACAGTATCATGAGAGATTTTTGTAAGATGTTTTGCTGTATTATGTCTATGGTCTCACTGATTTACCTGTTTAAAAACCATTTCCAAAGGCAGAAAGAGAATAGAGAAAGAAATTGATTTGGCCTAGCTCATCCTAGGTGAAAAGGTGCTAGCTCTTAGAAATTTTTACTGTCTTTTCAGAGTGCTCACATATCTATACTTAATACAGTCTTATGTTTTTGATGAGAATCTACATCTTACCATTTTCAGAATCTTTTATTCCTTCTTAAAATTAGAAGATTTGCCTAAATATGCCTTTTTTCTGTGATTTCTGAAAAATTGGTAACATTATTTCTATGATTAGATCTAAAAGATTTTTTTTCTTGCTAATATAAAATAAAATACTATTTGTCTGGGTCTAGAGACCAAGCTTCTCATGTGTATTATAAACTCTTTGGGGCTTCATTCTTTTCTTTATTATTTTTTTCCTTTATATTTCTTTACTCATCTCAACATATAATTTCATAATGGAGAAAATGACAACAAAACAAAACCTTAGTAATTCTGTCTTCTCTCTGTCATTTGAGTTTTTGTTGTTGTTTTTTTTTGTTTTTCCCACCCACTTTTCCAACAGTAGACATGTTTTCTTCTTTTGGGCATTGCTTTCATGACTGATTTCTTAAAATCTGAGTGCATCAGAATGTTTTTCATATAGTCATATCGATTTGTTTTCTTTGGCTGTTTCCTCATTCTTCTTGTTTCTTCAACCTTCTTTGTTGTTAATTTTTATTAGTTATATACCCAGGATTTTATTTGTAATTGTATCCTTCCTTCTTGAGTTTCACATCCTGTTAGATAGAAATACTATTCTTATTTTCTCTGATTTTTTTTTAAAAAGCTAATTAAATCAAGAGGATTTGTATATTTATGTTTCCCAAATTTTCTGTCATTAACTCTAATTAGGCATGGTCACTTTCTCTTAGAGAGCTCATATCTTCCATGCCACCAGTCTTTTATTTTCTATGTTTGATAGCGTTAGCATTCGTTATGCTCTGCAATCCATATTCTATCTTATTATTTATTGTTGTTGTTCATTAAATTCATTCCTGCTTAATTTTCCTGGCTTCCAAAGAAGCCTTCCCCTTCTCTTTCCATCTGCTATTCTCTTTTCTTCCTATTGGAAATACCTTTATTCTGAATATGGTCTACTCTATTATTGTCACCTTTTGGGCATGATCAGTAACTATCATGAGTTGTTTTAAGTTTATTTTATTTTAGGAAGTTACAAC
This sequence comes from Eidolon dupreanum, assembly GCA_028627145.1. NCBI lineage: Eukaryota > Metazoa > Chordata > Mammalia > Chiroptera > Pteropodidae > Eidolon > Eidolon dupreanum. The sequence goes on from CM053506.1 coordinate 45,291,954, forward strand.
CTGTTTTGCAGTGAGAGTGGTCTGTTCCAGGGGCAGATAATGAGAGGATAAATTGTCAATAGAAAGATTTAAAACAGTAATAAAACTAACAATGCTTTTATCATGTCAATTCCTGTCTTCAGAAACATTTGGGGGCCTCTGCTTTCATTTGGGATATAGCCACAAACCCTTAGCCAGGCTTCTAAGGTCCTCTTAACCTTGCCTTCCATGTACCTTTTCAGCTTTACCATCTAGGATTTCCCCATATTCTCTCCTTGGGTTTCTCCTCCAGACATTTTCTAGTCATCTTAGTTAGAAGGCAAGACATCAAAAAGGTTGTTAAAGTGCCGTGTCTTTCATTGCCTTTTATTTTTTTTCTATCAATAGTAAAGTAATTTTATTGTACAAAATGAACTTTTGAAGTCTTAAGAGAGAGCATAAAATCTAGGGACAACTCAAATTAAAAGTGACTAATAATTAATACTACAGAAGAAGGCAATCTTTGGCTGTTCTTTAAATCAACAAGGATTTATTAGAGAGAGAATGGTTATAGTGTACTGTTCTACATCTGCTGGCAATGATACCTAGAATTTCAGATGCATCAATTCAGAGAGATGACTTCATACTGAGGACATTAGGAGCCTGCAGTTACCTATCTCAGCAGTGAGTACCTGAAATACACTGACATTCCTATACATTACTGCATATCACTCTTATTCTTCAGTCCACAACTATTGCCAGGATAGATAAAAAGCAAGAATCATTTCACATTAGACCAAGCTAGGAAAGTACATCCTTCCTTAACCAAGAAGATCAAGTATGAACCAGATTACATGGCCCAGTGGATGAGACCGGTAAGGAAATGGATAGGGCATATAGTAGCTTTAAGGCAGCATCCAGCAAAATAGATTTTAATCATTCTGAGAGAAATAAATCCTAACAGTGGATACACTGTGCTGAAAAAAATGAAGCTCACAAAAGAATTGATTAGGAAGTATACCAAACAGAATAAAATGTAGTGGAAAGACACATAATGGAGAGAATAAAATTTGTTTCAGTTTGGAAGGTATTGAACTTACTGATACAACTGACCAGCTATAAAGCAAATGAGTAAAATATGTAGTTAAGTCAGATGTACAGTCAATGAGAACAACTTAATGTAGATCAACGGCATCGTGTGATCACTCGCATCCTAACAGTTATATTACTCGCATGATTTCCTAGGTCTCCCAGGAAAAGGCAAGGATTTGTATGATTCCCAACAGAGGGAACTCATCTTAAAATGGGCTTATGATTAATTGGAAATTAATTGGAAATGGGATATTGTTTGTTGGCTTGAGTTGGTCCAGAGAACCTTAATGATTTTCTGGAATTAAAAGCGGATTTTACTCTAAATTGCAATAGAGTGTCATGGTGCAGGCTATTTAATTACTTGTTTCTCCAGTGAAAAGTTAGTTTTATCTTGTCACATTGCTGAAAGGCTCTGTGTCATCAATTATCTTCATTTCTCTTTCTAGAAAATTTGAAAATTTTAGGTCAACATTGAAATCACTGGGTCTGTCCCAGAGAATTTTCTCCTGTATGCAAGCATGCTCATGCAACAGTTTGGATGTGTTTCAGAGTGCTTTGGAGGGTTTTTATTTTATATGTAATTCTCAATATTAATGAAGTTTATTAACAGTGCTATTTGCAGCAGAATATCAGGGACAGAGCAGTGAGAGGGATCTGTTCCAGGGGCAGACAATGAGGGGATACTTGTCTATAGAAAGATTTAAAACAGTAATAAAACCAACCAGAATTTGGTTTGCATTTTATCATCATACATTGGTAATTCAAACAATGAATGTGGTAAAATATTCCTTTCTGGGAAAAAAAATTAAAAATGTATTTTATCAGTCTTCTGAATATTTGCTATGAGTTCTATTGTATTTTAATAATGTACGATTACACTTTGAATTAACATACTTTTAAAAATAATCTTTTAATATGCATTGTGTTCTAATTTGGAGAACTCCCGGCTATGTAGGTGGCCTCAGCACAGGTAAACTCAGCTGCATGTATTTTAGAGTAAGTTCATAGTAGTTTGTCATCATTGGATATTACTTCTGCCAGTCAGTTGTTTTAAAACTCTAGTAATACATATTTCTGCATTTAAACAATGGATGTAAAATAAGCAGTTATAGCACAATGATTGAAATGCGAAGAAAGAGGTCTTGAATTATTTTAGTTCTTTCAATCTATGAGATCACTTGGGAACATTTACTCGTATTTAACATTTAAAGCATTAAAACCGAGTACAGACTATGAAGTGTACTATTTTTCTTTGGTAAGTGTAAATTTTCATTCATACATGAAATAGTCTAATGCTTCTGAATAATATCTTGAAAATTAAAATTTATTTTTCTTTTTAATTGTTACTTATTTTGAAGCTATAAAACACATTGTTATTAGAATTAGTAGGGTGGTCACACTGTAAGGTATAACAATGTTAAATCACTATATTGTATATTTGAAACTAGTATAACAAATATAAGATTATATACCAAGTATACTTAAAAAAATGAAGAGCCAAAAATTAGTTATTAATGGTAAATTAATTTTAATTCTAGGATAGAGACTACATTGTCATACTCACTTTTTAGTGAGAAATGTATATTTCAAAATGTTTTTAAAATAGGATAAACTTACAAATACAACCTTCATTTTTTAGCTATAAAGAACTAAAAAACAAATTAAGAACAAAATTATTATTTATTGTGTGAATACAACTAAAGATAATTTTGTTATATGTAAGAAGAAATATTAATAGAGATCTACTCTGGGTGTCAAATATGCTAGGTTTGGCACTGGATATTTGTACCTTCCTGGTTATAAGGAACATAAATTTCATTCAAATTGCTGAAGGAAAAAATATGCAACATAATCATTAATTAGTTTTTGCTTTATAACAAACTACTTTAAAACTTTATGGCTTAAAAGAAAAATTATTTAAAAAAAGAAAAAAGAAAAGTTATTTATTTGGTTACAATCCTTAGGTTACTTGGTTGGTCTTCCTCTGGGCTGGCTCTGCTAGAGTTGAATGGTCAAAGATGGTCTCACTCTCTGGGGCTTCAGCTGGGATGGCTGAAATAGCATTCCATGAGGTCTTTCTTTTCCAGAAAGCTTGCCTGGGATTGCTCACTGGTGGTAGAAAGTTTCCTCTAATAGAAGAGGGCAAATTCCTATGCTGAAGTACCTTTCAATCAGTTACTTATATCACATTTGTTGATGACTCATTGACCAAAACAAGTTATATGGCCCATATTCCAGGGATGGGGAAGTAGACTCTGCCCCTCAGTGGAAGAGCAGCAAGGTCACATTGCAAGGTGGAGTATATATGGGGATGAAAGGGATTATTGCCTTCATTTTGTGAATAATCTACCACACACACTCAAAATTGTGCTAGCTTTAGATGTTCAAATAACATCAGTAATTTTTCTCTCCATGTTCGGTTCTGCTTTCTTATATAGTTGAAGTAGTTTTGTTTGTTTGTTTGTTTTGTTTTGTTGATGTTGTTATTGTTTTTTTAAGCAAGTTTTGGTAAGATAGTCAAAATCAGCTAAAGGATTGCTCCTTGCCAGTTTAGCAAACCCACTAGAAATAAATGATACAAACCAAATTGCAAGACTGACTTTCATTGGCTGGATTTGGCTTACATTCTAGTCCATGAACTAATCACCAGAGTCAGGCCTATACCTTGTACCAGGGGGTATGGGCACCCCCATCTGAACCATATGAAATTAAAGATAAAAGAGAGGAAGCACTGGTTCTCCAAAGAAAATTCTCACTGTTCATTACCAGTAGAAGAATTGGTTAATGCCAGGCAATCAAAAACAAGAGCTTTTGACCACACTGATGAGCTTAAGTCAAAGGATCAAGGAGATAATTCAATTGTGGCTTGTCTACTTAGGTTTATTGTTGTTTAATCTCATTTCTCATCTCATAAATCTTGAAAAGCAACACAGACACCTTCAGTAGTAGGTTTGCAAAATGGACTAAATATTTGTTTCGCATATTTTTAAAAGTCATGTGTAAATAGTTTTTATAATAAATTTACATGGGTGCATAGCATTTTTTTTTGTGACAAACTCATGTAAATTGACTGATATGCCACCTGAGCACAATAGGAGGAATATGACTCAAAAATGGAAATTTAGAATGACATTTGAGCAGTGCACATAAAATTAGAGAGTTGTTGGAGAAGGACAAATGTGAATGGGGAAGAAAAATTTTGGCAATAGAATTAGAAAATGAACTCCAAATGTCTACCATGTTGTAAGGAATACGAGTGAGATCTTCATCACTAGTATTCACTCATGCCAGCCTCATGTTCCCACCCTGCTCCATTCTTGCAACCAGCTTCTCATTGATGCACTTTATAGTTTTGTGGGTGATTCTTAGCCAAGAAGGCAAAGTGTATTCATCTGTATTCACACTCATCTGTATTCAGGTTTAAGTTCTGGCTCTGCTACTGGTTGGAGTTGATAAGTCCCTTCCCTTTTCTGGGCCGGTTTTATTACCCATTTAGTGAACAATTAGGGTAACTGATCTCAAAGAACTCTTCTGACGTATATGTGTTTTAGCACCTATATCTTCTCTGATTGGTCTTGGATCATTCATCTCTCTACTTAGCCCTTGGTTTGGGGGATGTGCGCTGACCTCTTCTCTCAGGATTCTAAATCCACTTTTGCTTCTTAGATCTGCTGGTCTCTAGTTCCTTCCTGAAAAAGAATTCTCTTCACAAATTTATGCCTTCCAGTAAGTTCACCAGGAGAAGTAGTATTGACCAGTGTGACTTGTGACCCTCTGCTGGCATACTTGGCCCTGACCTGTGCCTTACTTCAGCTGGCACACTATTGCTGTCAGCAATTTGCCCTTTCTTAAACCCTTGATACCCATTTTGTCTATAGCATAAACAATATACTCTAGCAAAATTTCTCTCTTAAAGACTCATTTTTGTGGAATGTTATGAAGATGTTAACATTAGCATTTTGATAAAAGACTTCTTTACAATTGTTTATAAACTCATTTTCAGAATTGAAAGAAAGAAGTCAAATATTCTTTTGAAGGAATCCTTACAAACTTCCAATGATAGATCATTATTTTAGAAGGTATTTCCAAGGTCATCTTGTCCTCTCTAGGAAGTTGATTCCAATATAAACTTGTTTCTCATAAAATGTTTCTATTTATTTTATTATAATCTGTTTTCTATAAAAGGAACTTCCAAAAGAAGTCATTTTTTATGGCCATCAATTAGATCATTCTCTCTCTTTTTTATGCTTTTGCAAAAAAATTAGTTAAAAGCAGTGAGGAATTCAAAGAAAATCAAAACAAAGCAAAAATTTCAGTTTCAGAAATGGAATTGATCTATTAGTTGATGATTCTGCTGAGTCATTGTTTTTCGAGGTTCGTGTGTTGATCACTTTGTCTCTTTGACTTTTTGACATCAATAAAATATTCTTTTGTAGCACATTGTTCAAGCTTTTACATAACTCATCTCATATTTACAATGTATTCTCCCCAACTATACTCTAAGCCCAGGCAGAGACTTGTGCTTTGCTCATTCCTGAATACTACACACCCAGAACAACCCTTACTATATGGAACTCATTCACTGTAGTACACACTCATTGTGTACTCAAATGGAAGAATAACTTGTAGGGGTGAGATTTATCTGTTTAAAAGACATAAATAGTAAAAGAAAGAAGTAAATCGATTTTGGTGATAGCTAATTCTAAGATAGTTAACATTCTGAGTTGGAGGCCCTCTGTTGTTATAGTGGCAATACATCTATCAACTCTGATACCTCCTACAGGTTTAAAAAGAAAAGAAAGCTTTGTTCGGCCATCTCATACACTTCCCTCATCATAATGGTAAATTTGCTTTCATCATAACACAGTGATAGATAATCTTGCCTTACTGTCTGCCATTTGGAAGAGCAAAATTCACTCTAAAGGAAATTAGAGAATTTGGATCAGTTCACCTTTTGTCCCCTCTCTTAGCTATGTGTACGTTTATCTTTAATTTTGAAAGGAAGCATGTTGAAATGTGGTTTTCATTTGCAAGTGGGATAGTCATTTTAGTTTGAGGAACATAGGTGTAAGGATTTGAATTGGCGTGGTTGCTTCTCATGATATCTGCCCAGATAGCAACTCAGCACTTCAGATTTTGCTCCCCCAAATTGCAGAAGCTTTGCCTCATCAAAGAGTTAAAGATTCTTATTCCTATTTGTGGCTTGCTTTTATTCATTGGGAGAGGAGTCCTGAGCACTAAAGAAAAAGAGGCTCAGCAAAAACGTAAAACTTATTATTTTCAGACACCTTTGAGAAAGGAAGATTTAATGGACTATATAGTAACATGGGGATGGAGAGAGATAGAATCATGCCCCATGCTTAACCTTCTGCACTCATCCTTGCCAATTTCTATGTGCAGTTTGGTAAATTAAATAAGCTTTCCTTAGCCCGGAACTGTCTATGATAGTATAACCCTTCATTGTGATATCACAGAAAGACATTTAGCTTTCAAGACAGGAACCTGACATCTTTCAAAAATGAAGGGGATGGTGGCAATTTTAAACATTCCAACCATATTAATTCCGGTGACAGTTATCCTTTAAGTCACTTGAAATGGATTCCCCTTTTCAACTTTCAAAATTTGTATTTGATCCCCGTGACCTCTGGAACCTCTATAGAGGCACTATATGTGTGAATGTATGTATAGCAGGAGGCAGAAGCAGAGGAGTTGTTGATCTAGTCCTATTTATGTTTTTATCCATTCCTTAGTTGTCCTCCATACTTTATTCTATGGAGAAGCTTTACATTTTCAAATTAAAGGATGAGTAGTATGAGGTTCTTCCTTGGAGGGCAATGTTTTTATTGTTGCTCCTCCATCTCAGCTGAGAGTCTAGTGCCATCTATTAAGTATCAATAATGAGGGCTTTCAGATCCATATGGGCTCTGTGATTCCATCAAACACCATTGACCATTGGTCAATAAAGTCACTTCTCCCTGACATTCTAACCCCACGGCAGCCAATTTCTGTCTCCTCTATTCAAGGAGCACTCTGAGATATGTGCCTTTTTCCAACCACAGGCCCATTCCCAAGAAGTTCTCCTCACTCTTTACCTGGTTAGGGACTTTGCATGTCTATAACGACCACATGGAGGGGTTCATGTTGAACCCCATGTCTGTATTTTAGAGCGGGTTTGGGAAGATGTCAGAGGAGATCCATCAGGGTCTGGGCTGAGTCTGAAAGTGACTGGATATTGGTCACTGTGAGTGAAGATTCACATCTTTAGCTTTGTGTGTGTCTTGCTTTAACATTATTATTAGTCTATGTACAAGTTAGTGATGATTTTTATTAGTTTATCCACAAAGACCTTATGTGCAAACCAGAAGACTAACACGTGATTTGTATGTGGTTGAAAGGTTATGTTCAGGGAGCTACCAGACTTTTCACATCTTTTGTCTAGGGGTCTTCTTTCATGGTATCAGGGTAACTGGTAAAATATATTAATCACCTGCAGAATTTCTAAGTGAGCATGGATGATGACACATTTGTTAAGGTTAGGGGCCAGATTGCCAAATTTTTAATTTGGGCACAAACCCTTAATCTTTATGTGATTTCAGGCCAGTTACTTATCCTTTTTAAGCCTTTATTAACTGATCTAGAAAATAGGATACTAAGAATACTTACTTCCTAGAGTTGTTGGAGGATTCAACAGGATAATCAAAAAAGTGTATATTAAAGTACTTGGCATGTAATATATGTACAATAAACATTAATACTAGCTTTAGTAATATTATTACCTCTACTGCTGCTGCTGCTGCTACTACTACTACTACTACTACTACTACTAATAATAATAATAATAATAATGGTTTTTGTTTCAGAACCAAGGTAACTGGATGTTTGTTCAGGCAATTTCATCCTGTAATGATTGAATCTTGAGAATTACACCTGCTTCTCCATGGGGTACTTCTTTATAGGGACAGGATTACCTGTATTCTGCTAGGGGCACACTAGCAATTTCTTATTCATCAGCTCTTCTTTCTCTCAATTCTATGTTGCTTTGTTTATATTGTAGGTATGCCATTTATTGGACATTTGCTATATGCCAGTAATATTGTGCTCTTCATCATGTTACCTAATTTAGTTCTCATACTACCTGGTTGAGGAAAGATTCATTATCTTCATTTTTCAGATTAGGAAACTTAGGTACAGGAAACTAATAAAAGTTAGTAGGTAGTAAAGCTGCCCTTAAGCTTAGATCTGTTTATTAAATTCCATGTTTATGACACTCTGCTATACTGCCTCTTCACTTGTAACTTAGTATATTGAACCTTGAATTACTAATATATATATATTTGGTGCAATATTATTACTAATTTATATTTGGTATAATGTGGCATTTTTGATAAGTTTTGAGAAATGTCTTCATATCTTTATGTGAATTGAATGGATGGCAATTTGAAACTTAATTTCTAAGTTCTACACATTAGAATTTGGAAGCTAAAGCTGTAACAAGAGACAAGTTTGTTTTGATTCCAGAGAATGTTCAATTTCTGAGTGATGATCTAGTCTGAATTAATATAGTCTGAAACTTCCTAGATAGCTGTTATGGGGCAATGATATAGGGGGTACACATTATCAAGAGTCCTGAAGAGTACAAAATTTAACTCTCTTAGATGGATCCAACATAGTCATGTTTAATTCTTTAGAGACTATCAAGGGACGTGATGAAACAGATGATTTAATATAGAATGGCATTCCCATAGTTAATAAGAATTTCCATAGGTCACTACATTCAGCCTCCTCTTTCTAGGCAAGAATGTTCTTAACTTTATGTATATTATATTCTTTGTTTTCTAGCAACTGTATTGATACATAATTCACACACCATACAAGTCATTCATTTAAAGTGTACAAGTCAAAATTTTTTGCTATATTAGAGTATTAATTTTTAAATTCTAAAATATATGTAACATAAAATTTGACATTTTAACCATTTTAAGGGTATGATTTGTGTAAAAGTGGCATTAATTACGTTCACAGCATTGTGCAACCATCGCCACTATATTTACAAAACTATTTCATCACCCTAACAGAAACTCCATAACTATTAAGCAATAACTCTCTATTCTTCCTACTTTTAGCACCTAGTAACCTCTATTCTACTTTTAGCACCTAGTAACCTCTATTCTACTTTCTGTCCCTCTGAATTTGCCTGTTATAGATGCCTCATATAAGTGGAATCATGCAATAATTGTCTTTTTATGTCTGTCTTATTTTAGTATGCATGCTTTCAAGGTTTGTTCATTTTGTACCATGAAAACACAGATTCCATCCATGGCTGTCAATCTTGTGAGCATAACCAGTTATGTTTCATTTGATGAAATCAACTTGGAAAAGCTGTTGAGAATATTTCTAGAATGGTACTTTCCCATCTACACACCAATACTATTTATTTACTTCATGTTTTCCTTTAAATCAATTTACTTTTTTAAAACCTAAATACCTACTATATTTCGTCCTAAGCAGTGTTCATGAAATCAATTACCATAAATACTGTATATTGTAATTAAAATGATTTGCATATATTTGTCTGTGTAACTCCTAAAGTATCTCCTGTATTTCAGCCTAGTACACAATATAAGTCACTTCCCTAATCTCCAAACCTGGAGGGTGGGCTTTTATGTAAGTACTAGAATAAATGTGGAAATCACCTCTCCCCCACCACATGAAAGATGAAATGAAGAAGAGAGGAGTTACAACAAATACAGCCTGGTGTGATGGTTCAGGGGATAGAGTAGGGGTTAGTTAGAAAGTTCAGGTTCTGGTGCAAAACTACCTCTAATCAGCTCTGTCATCTTGACTTAGTCTCCTGTGCCTCAGTTTCCAATCTTAGGAAGTTTGGGATAGATCATCTCTTCTCCTTCTGCTTCCCCATGTTAGGGTGCTCTGCTTCTTTCCTTTCTCATATTCAGGAATGACAGGGCTGACACATGCTTCTGCGCTTCTGTTCCATGAGGGTGTACCTGAGAGAGTTCCATTTCTTGGGCTTCGTAGTATTTCCACCCTCTTCCCTTTTTCTTCCCTCACCCCTATTATGTTAGATCAAACTCAATCTTATGTAACTCTTAATGATTTCATTTTTAAGGAGGACATTAGGAGACTCTGCATTTAGAAATGTGGGTATCTGCCCTGTGTCCATTTCTAGCAGCAATAAAATGGTAGTAAATCAGGAAAAAATGCCATGCTCCTTAGAGCTTCAAGAATGAGCTTTGGAGCATTTTGCTCACAGGGATGTGAGCCTATCACTGAGTAAATCAGGTCTGTCCTTATGCCCCTCATCAGGGAAATCTCTGACTTTGTGGGATGAGCTTGATTAGCTGGTCAATCTCTCTCTACCCCAATTTGAGATTGAGAGTATATCTCTCCCTTGTTTTCTCCTAGCATGTTTAGTGAGCTTATTGCCCCCTCTTTTATTGCTAACCACAGCTTAGCCCTTTTCAGAGAGATTATTATGTGAACCCTGGGTGACTTCTGACTTCAGAAGGGCCCTGGATTTACATTTTTGCATTCCAAAATCAGGGATATAAATGACTAATGGAACACTGGGCCACCGAATATTTATGTATCTATTTTGAAATTTACATTTCTCTCTTTCTTATGATGGGGTTTACTGCTCCCAGGGTCATAGTTGATGGGCCAGTAGCATCAGTAGTGACATAAAGCAATCATCTGGGAGAGTGCTTGTAGCCCTGTGATGTGCTGCAGGTTATTATGCTAGCAATTCAGCAGTAATCGAACCCCCCATCTCCTTGGCCCTCTTCCCGCTTCCCTTTTATGATGTCCAATAAATTTTACATGCTCCAATTTGCCTCATCCACCAAGCTAATACTATTTGAATTAAGAGTCTCTTCATAGCTTTCAACAATGGAAACTTTGCTTTCTCCAAACAAATTATTTATAAAGGCTGCTCATGAATATGCCAGAAAGGGGGAATGACTATTCAGATTTGGACAGTGCAAATTTGCTGGTCCATCTAGAAGATGAGGTTTCTCAGCTGATGAAATTTTTGACTTTGTATTATGTTGAGGTGGAAGAGAACATCTGTAGATATGCTGTTATCTTGGATGAATAAACTATGTTAGTTTAGAAAATTTTTATTTTTTATTTCATTTTTTAAAATAATCTTTTATTTTTCAGTTACTGTTGACATACAATAATATATTAGTTTCACATTCACAACATAGTGATTAGACATTTCTATGACTTATGAAGTGATCACCCTGATAAATTTAGTATCCATCTGACACCATCTGTTATTACAATATTATTGACTACCCTATGTTGTACTTCACATCCCTGTGACTATTTTGTAACTACAAATTTGTACTTAACCCCTTCTTCCTTTTCACCCATCCCCCAAATCTCTCCCATTTGGCAACCTTCAAAATATTCTTTGTATCCATTACTTTGTTACTGTTCTGTTTGCTCTTTTATCTTGGTTTTTTGTTGTTGTTGTTGTTGTTGTGTGTTTTTTTTAGATTCCACTTATAAGTTAAATAATATGTTATTTGTCTTTTTTTAAATTTATTTCACTTAACATAATACCCTCTAGGTCCATCCATGTTATTGCAGATGACAAGATTTCATTCCTTTTTATGGCTGAGTAATATAAATAGACTATGTTAGTTTAGAAATTTTTTAAAAAAGATATTCCTGACACACATGCTTGAAGATTCCCTAGTCCCTGATCCTTTTCATGGTATATAGTAAGAATTAATAATAGCAATAATAACAACAAGGATAACAATATTTCTTAAGCATTTACTACAAGTTGAATTATTTAAGCCCTTTGCATACATTCAAAACAATTCTAACAACAGCACTATGAGATTGGTCCTTTATGTAAATCCACATATACAGGTAGAAACTGAGGTCCAGAAAGGCTAGGCAAATTATTGAAGGTTGCACATCCAATAAGTGACAAGTTTAGGCCTAAATGTCATATTATCTGATGCATGTTCTGATCACTACCAATAACCACCGTGTGGGGTGGGCTACAAGCAATGGCCTTGAGATGAAAATTATTTAATTTCCCATTCATTCAATCCACTATCTGTTGTTTATTTCTGTCAGTATTAATGGAGTATCTGCTATGTTCAGGCCTTGTTGTGGATGTTGGATACAGCGGTAAAGATAGCAAACAGTCCCTGCTCTCGTGTAGTTAATATATCAATAGGTGCAGTAGGAAATAAACAAGTAAACAAATCATGTACTTTCTAACATTGGGTCATGCCTCAAAGAAAATGCAGTGGAAAGTGTCCAGATGAGGAAAGGGACTGCTTCTGCCAGAATAGCGAGAAAAGGCCTTTCTGAGGAGAGGACATTTGAGTTGAGACCTAAATGATGGAGATAAGCTTGGGTTTGGGGGTAGGATTCAGGAAGAGGAAAGGCAGATACAAAGACCCAAGGCAGGGATCAGTGACTTGTATTGGAAAGCCAGGAGGAAGACCCGTGTGATTGAAGCATTATTAGCTATGGAGAGAGGGTAGATTACAAAGTCAGGAGGTTGACAAGGCTCAAATCATGCAGAGCAGGGTAAAGAGTTTGGATGCTGTGGTGTTTTCAGTTTCTTTCAATCAATATTTTACTGCCTGCAGCCCATTTTTTTTTATGGCCTGTCTTCTTTTCCTTCTGCCATGCCTTACCTCATAATGGGCATTTTAATCTCTGTAATGTAACTCAAAGCTTCTTGCTGGGCACCTTGCTTTGTTCCAGCTCAGAGCAGCATTAAAGAAGAACAGAGGAAGTCTCCAGCCAAGAATGGTTCAGGAAGGAGTGCAGATTGCAATGTAAGAGCTCTAATTAAATCAATGCCCTTGTACATCCTGTCCACAAAGCTGAGGGCAGTTACATGCTCTTTACTGATGCTATGATGTACCCTTAAGTGTTGTGTGACTTCACAGAAGCAATTAAATTGCCCTGTTTAATCAGTGGTAAGGTCTTCATTAATAATAATAATTATTTTTATTGATTCAAAAAGTGCAGTGGAAATAATCATAAAGAGTAGTTGTATCTTTTCCCTTGTCCTCTGCCCAAACACTAAACACTAGGCTATCTAGGCCCAGTCAAGAGTGACCTCTTTAGCAATTTAACTTCAGATCTACATGAAATCAAGAATTCCTGCCTTATAGAAATTTCTGTGCTTTCCAGTTGAAACAGAAGTTTTCAACTTTTTAGTCTTTTGCTTGGTGGCAAAGGCATGTTCCCAATGTAGTGATTAAATATGCATTTTCTCTTTTAGCCTTATATATCTGTATTATTTTCCTCTATGTCAGTCTATGATCTCATTTTGGCCGGGAAGTGTAGGTCCAATAGACGCAAAATTGGCTTGGACATTGCTTAGTTGTAGATTTATACACAATCACATGGACATTGGAAAATCCGAAAGAAGATCTAAAGGGAGTGAGTCAGCAGAATTTTGGGAGCTAGTTTTATCCCAGTGACTTGTATTGGAAAGCCAATTGCTTAATTTATTCTATGTATGTGTGACTAAGGGATGGCAGCAGACTTAAAGTGTACTAAAATGAGAGTTCAGCTTTGTAGAATAAATAGTGAACCTTGAGTCAGGGGAAAAAGGGAGACCCCTAACTTACATGTGGAGTCATCCAGTAAGAAGAGCTAAAATGCTTAGGGGCTCCACCCTTCTTCACCTTCCCAGCATGAGGGAGCCAGGAAGGAATAGGGAGAGATTGTTGGTTTTCCATTATTCACTCCTTCAGAAGGATAGATATTATCATTCTCACCTGACCTCACTTGAGATCAAAGTATCAGGAACCCTGAGTGCAATCTCAGAGACCTCCTTGGAGTTTTGATCAGGAAGTTTTGTCCAGGGAATAAGGTTGCAATATGTCCATTAATGTTTAATCTTCCTCAATGGAAGATGAGCCCTTTAGTGCCAGGATGGGACTTGTATGGGATGTAATTCTCATAATTCTCATACAAGGGCTGCTTTGTTTCCAGATTTCAATGGCTCTTCACAGAACCTGGAAACCATGGTTTGTGGGGAGAAATTGTGTCCCAGGTTCTCGTAGATGTTTGTGTGTGTACCATGAAGAAAAGTTTCTGTCATCAGAAAGGTTTGGGGAATGCTTTAAATTCTGTTTCCTTCTTGGGCATTAATACATGTTAGTATACAAAAGATTGAGATTCTGGAGTAATATCTCAGCACTTGGCAAGCTTACTCAACCAAAGAATTCTTTGTCAAAGCAGGCCTGTTCCCTAGAACATGTGTCAAAAAATGCTGGCTGGGAGGGCATTTTTTTTCTGTGAGCTTGCACATATAACCATCCATGGAGTGAGCATCTTTTCTACTAGAGCGAACTTCTTACTGAGGGATTCAATAACAGTGTTACAGATTGTATGGAAGAGATCTGTGCTCCCAAATTTAAATATGTCAACATGAATCTCCTTTAGACAAGAAGTTCCTAATCTAGCTTTATGGGAGGATAGTCATTTGGGAAAGTGTACCATTAGATCCAAGAACTTACACTGTAGGACTCCTTTTGTTGAATTTTGTGTAAATATCTAGGATGTTTATACCTTGACAACCATTGGGTTTAAACTTTTAAAACTGATACTTAACTGACAGTTATCATTACTAATGTCACATTGTATACATTAGGGAATCATTATAACAATCATCAGACCCAAACCCTTCATTCAGAGTTTGTTAAAAGTATGTTGCCTTTATTATGTTTAAATAGAATGATACATAATCTGTTATTTGTATATTACTTTTATAAACTTTACCATATCTCATACAACTTGTATATTATATACTTAATACATATGACAAAGCTCAGTGATAGCATTCTCCAAAGAAATACAAATTTAGACATAAAGTCATGGTGCCTAATTCTGCTTAGAACCGTGCTCAAATAGGAGGCAGAGGTTGACAGTGGCAATTTACTCTCGAGAACCAGGGAAGTGGAGGCAGGATCCCATGTCCCCCAGTATTTTTCTCCATTCAGTATTCCTAGATCAGCCGAATGAAAAAAAAAACGTGAACTAATAGGAATATTTCAGGATGAAATGAGATGATCTACATAGAGTTCTTAGCAGAGTACTTTCCATATAGGAAGCATCAGACAAGTACTTCTGTGGTTGTCATTGTTATTGTCTTCAAATATCCTTATTTCAATAGATTTTTGTAAACTGCCCCTTTTTCAGATAAAGCAAAATACACATTTTGAACATGAAGACACATCACTGTCATTGATATTTCAATTCTACCTCTTAATGATATCTGAATCATTTATAGTGTATCATAAACTATTTCAATATCACAAGTTTCAGATGTTAGAATAACATTATGTGAGTCTTTCATGAAGATCTTAAAATAAAACATACCATGATGAGACATGTATCTGCACATATTTCTTCTCTTTAATTAATCCTATCTAAACTTATTGCATATAAATGAAAAGAATTAAAGAAATGAGTTGAGAAAGTGACATTTCTAACATCGAATCAGATCATCTGGCTCCAATGGGCTTGGGGCACAATCTTTATATATTCATTTGAAAACCAGTTGGAATATTTCTAAAGCAACCAAGTCTACAAAAGTACAACCATTTCTTGGGAATAGATAATGCATGGTTACAATTAGCAGTGAGTATTGTATGCATTTGTATGCATGTGTGTCTTTGCAAAGTCGAGTAGAACACAATACACTCCAAATGTGTCTATTCTTTCTAGATAATTATCTTGTTCAGTTAGAACATAGCACCAGTGTGGTAAAAATTACAGATTATATCCTTGTGGGAGCTGCTTTGCTAGAGAGAAAGAAAAAAATGATAGAACACTCCTACTTTTATAAAAATGAGACCAATGGTCACTTAATGATAGGAAATGAGAGTATAAATGTTTAGAGTGGTTGTTATTTTTTAACTAAATTGTCTACTTTAGACAGTACCAGTGTCATACTGCTCTGAAGGATGAAGATCACAGCTTTTCCTGCCATTCTCTGTACCTCTCAATTTTTGTTAGTCACATTATCTTCATATTGTCAGTGAAAACTGTATTATATTCTATGACAATACTTTCCATATTTGTTTAGTATGTATTCTATATTCAAATGAACTCAGAGCTTATTACCAATTCTTTGAATCATAGTTTTTTCTCTCTTAAATTCTTATGCAAATACTAGTTGGTTGGAATTTTTCTCAGGACGTTTTCTTACTCATAAGGGGCTTACGAGTCCTGGATTTCTTAAATTCTACGTGTATGTTATATTTAAATGACATTTTAGTTGGGTATAATAGTTTTAGGCTATACACCATTAAAAAAATAATTTTAGAATGTTTCTTCATTGTCTCCTGGCATCGAATGCGATACTGGCTAAGTATGAAGTCAGTCTGACTTTTCTTCCTTGTAGGTGATTATTTTTTCTATCTGAAGGTCTAGAAAAAAATTTCCTTGAATTTCAGTAGCTTAATTAAAATGTATCTGTTGATCATTCTGTGTATCATTTTTAAAACTTGGTAAACTCTTCTGATCTGAAAATCCTTTTTCCTTATGTAGGGGATTTTTTGTAATATATGTTTAAATGTATTTTATCTTCCATATTTTGTAAGAATATAAATATTATCATCTTTACTTTCTATAATATTAGCTTTAATGTAATTACTTTAATTTTTGTCTTTTTTATATGCATTCACTGTGATTGTGTCAATCTTTTGCTCTACAAGTAATTTGACTTTTAGTGTGGCACTTCTGTTCTTTGATCCTTCCATATTGCTTTTTAGTTATGAATGATATTGTTACAGTCTTTGTTTTGACTCCTTAGGTATTTTTCAATCAATTAAACAATTTCTTTTCAGTTTATCCTATTAGGGGTTTGCTGATTTTCTTGAACCTATTAAATTTTTATTTCACTAAATTTCGTAAATTTATACACTTTATTCAGATTTTTTTCTGCATAATCTCTTTCTTCTTTCCCACTTTATGTTACTCTAATGACAAATATATTAGACCTTTTTGTATTGGCCTACAGGACTCAGAGAGTGTTCATTTACAAAAACCAATTTTTTCCCCTCTATTCTTCAACTTGGATAATTTGTTTTCATCTGTCTTCAAGTTCACTGGATCTTTCCTCTATTATTTCCATACTGCTATCCAGACTATCTAGTGAATTTTTCATTTCATATATTGCATTTCTTAGTTTTAAATTTTCCAATTTTTTTTATTTTCTATTTCTTTCCTGAGAATTTCTACTTTTCTATTAATTTCAAGTAAGTTTAACTTCTCTTCATGAAACATGTTTACAGTAGCTGCGTTATAGTCTTTATTTGATAATTCCAGCATCTACATCATCTTAGAGTTGGTAGCTATTGATTTTCTTTTCTCTTGAGCGTTGGTCACATTTTTCTACTTCTTTATATATTAATTTTTGGATCGTATCCTGGATATTTCAAATATTATATTTCTTTGACATTAAGTTGTGTCATAATCTTAAGAATATTGATTTTTTTGTTATGTTTTATCATGTTACTTTCAGACCACAGATTTTGTCTTGCTTTGTCTTCTGTGGGTTCCAATCTCAGTTCGGTTTTCAAAGCCTTTGCCATCCTCTTTTGATCTGTCTTGTGCATGTACCACTCTAAAGTTAATATGAAACTTGAGTGGTCATTTATAGACTGAGTTCACTTCTTAGAGATCT
The DNA here is from genome assembly GCA_028627145.1 of Eidolon dupreanum. Taxonomy (NCBI): domain Eukaryota; kingdom Metazoa; phylum Chordata; class Mammalia; order Chiroptera; family Pteropodidae; genus Eidolon; species Eidolon dupreanum. Next base: position 45,309,706 of record CM053506.1, read on the forward strand.
TGCTAATCTGTTTTGCATATGTATAGCTCAGAGGTGAACCAGAAAATTGTATGGTTTTGTATATAGAATTAGAAAATTCCCTTGTCCAGCTCTCTCTGCTATGGAATTCCCTCCATACCTTCTAGTCCTTAAGACTGCCCCCACCTCCCCACCTTTTTTTTTTTTTTTTTTTTTTTACCAATTTGGCTTGTAAGTTTGGTATAAAAATAGGAAGTAGGGTTTTAGCTTTCTACACTGCTGCTCTGTCATGTAGCTCTGAGATTGGGGCCTGCAGTTAGAGCAGAGGCACAGCAAAAATGATAAATAAACTGTAAACTCACTTGTTAATAGGTAGCTTGTATATAATATACCTACTTTGGTTTACTTTCCATCATCCTCAGTTCGTTGCTTTTTGTATTTTTTTCTTGTAGAGTTTTTAGCTGTAATCAGTGTGAGAGATAGGGTGTGGTAGGATTATCCCATTATGGCAGAAGCAGAACTCACTCAACTGAATATAATGGAAGTTTTTTCTTATTTAGTTGTTTTATAGTACAAATCTATTATGACATTTTTCCCATTTCTTAAGATATTGGGTTCTTTGTCTCTTGCATAACATGTATCTGTCTTTTCTTTTCTGATTTTATTGTTATTTTATAGTAGGTCTGCATGTTCACCATGCTATCTCTTTTTTTTTCTCTGATAATGTTTGAGAGACCGAGACTACAGTATAGATGGCTTATCTTATATACAGACTAATTTCTTCTACCCTAAGAGTTAAATTTGAGAAGCAAATATTCCATGTTTTATCCATATTTTGTAACTTGAAAAAAATGGCATAGGAAGAACAATGGCTTTCCTGAAGGGGCAATATGATCTTTATTAGAATATCCAGTCTCACTTCTCTCATCACATTCTTTTAAATGTCCTTCATCAGAGTTTACTTTTGGACTTGGGATCACTTTTCTGATTTAATGTATAGTCTTTGTATCTTTGTACCCATGTGATTTTGCCTACTTAGTTTTCTATGTTTCACCTGTTTTTCCCAGTGGTTATTGAATTCATTACTCAGTCAGAAGATAAGAATGCCTATATGAAGTTTGCTTCTCTTTAGATTTGAGAGCATTAGTGAGAATTCTTAGGATTTTGTGAATTCCCCTGTATAATTATTGGTGGTGATTTATAATGTTTGGAGATGAGCTATATATACCTCTGGGGTCAACCCCAGAATCTTCTTTTCATTGAATTTTCATTGGATTGTAGTTCTTAAATTTTATTGCATTAGGTTATGTACCTTGTTTTATTTAGTTTCTATTCATTTATTTTTATTTTTTATTATTTTCTTTTTATTTTGTTATATATAAGAGAAGGAAATTCTACAGTACAATTTCATTTAAGAAATTTAAGAATTTTTTTAAAGGATGAAAATTAATATACTTGAGCTTAATGTATGTTAACTATCCATGTAATCTCACTTTTTTTTTTCCTTCCTTCCAATTGTCCAAATTCTAAGTATTCTTGAAGGCCCAACTCATATTCTCTATCTTCTGTGATGCATTTCTTGAATGTTCCACCTAGTAATCATTTCTATCTGTCTAAAATTCAATAAGAAGTACTTTACCTCTCATTGATACTTGCATAGTAATAATTGTGATCTCTTACTATGTATGTGTGTTTTTCCCTCATCTAGCTCAAATACTCTTTGAATGTAGAGATTCATGTATTAATTTGTTTTCTCAGGATAGTATTTTAGATGCATACTTAATTAATAAATTAACATCTTCTGTGCTTATCTGCTCTAATGTGGATTACCCAATTCAAAACTGGCATCTTTTTTAAACTGGAAATATGCTCCTAAAAGTGAAGCTTCTCTCTGCAGGTTGGCCATTATTGAGTCTTCCATAGGAAATTCTTTAAAACCATAATGAGATAATGACTGTGAAAGTGCTTTATAAACTATAAAGTGTTCCACAGTTGTAAGACCATGATATAATCATCACTTATGTCACCTACATCACTAATGGCCAGCAGGTTGGCTTAGGGGTCAGACTTTGTTCACTGCTGCTTTGTTCTGCTGTTCCACTGTCTTATCCTGACCTTGATACTCTGGCTGCAGTGACCCTCAACAAGATAATCTGACAGTCAGCAGTGACTCACCGTGGACTATTACCTCCCTTTGTTAGCAGCACTCAGACAGCATATAGGTAATTCTCCAAGTTTCTTGTCCATTGTCTCTGTGATAAAACATTGTCTTTTATGAAAATCCTGGATTTAATTTTATAAGACTTCTACTACAAAACTTCCCCTGGCCTACGCATTCCTCCTAAACATTATTACTGTGTCTTCAAAGTTTGAACTCACAAGCTAATTGAACTTTTTTAGACTACTTCTTTATTTTGCCTAAAATCTTTAATCAATAATTTAGTGCTATGGTTATATATGTATATATTCTCAAGAACTATTGTTGGTGTGTAGATAGAAATAAGTATGGTGGAACTGGATGTGTTTGAACAAGTTTGGGTGTGTTTTTTTGGATGTGCTTTTTCATATGTATCTATTCTATTTCCTTGTTTTAGCTGTAAGGTACTTGAGGATAGAAATAATGATTAAAACAATTCTAGTAAAATAGAGGATGAAGGAGGGTATGAGCAATACTTATAGTATTATAAACTGGAGAAATACAGTGATAAGGAATTGCTGACCAAATACAGCAACACTAAATTGCAAGAGCATGAATGTGGAGTTTGACCAATTATAGCTGGATGACCTTGGATAACTTATTTAACCTTTCTAGGTCATATCTGTCATTTGGAGGTAATAAGAATATTTGCATTATAGGGCTGTTGATAACGATTGTAAAAAATTTATAGCAGTGCCTGGAACATAACTTAGGCAAAATATGCTATCTGCTCTCATCATCATCATTTTATTGTTAATTCTTCCTTGAAGCTTCAGCAAGGTAAGCATAGAATAAATGAAAAAATACAAAGTTTATGTAGCTTAAAATAAAAATAGGAAATTTACTATGCCAAAAGCTGATGTAGGCTAAAGATTAAAATATTTACTAAGTATGCTTACAGACATTGTTTTAAATGTTACATGTGTTATCTAATTTAATACTCATAACAAACTATGGGATAGGTACTAGTTTAGTTCCATTTATAAACAAGGAAACTGAGACACTGAGAGGTTAAGTAACAAGCCCGATGTCACATAACTAGTAAATGGTTAAGTTAGTATTTGAATATGGCCAACTTGTGCATTTAATGCTTATTTGTAGGGGTAGATATCTTCATGTATGGGAGAACCTGAGTAGACTAGTGGTAAAATTAGATGTTTGAGCAATGTCCCCACAGTTAAGATCATTGTTAAGGGGGAAGTTTAGAAACGTTCTCTTGTCAGAAAGAGAGTCCACAGACACATGGAGCAAAGGCCAGGGAAGGTCTCCTTATAATTTGATTCAAGGCATATAGATTAACTAGGAAAATAATGAACTGTGATTGTGGGATATGATGGATGATGGATCTGGGTGTGATGAAAAGAATGATGGGCAGGTATTTGGGACAGTCGGCTATGATTTTTTTTAGCCACCTTCCAGTTTGGTAACCTGGGGCAAGCCACATTAACTTGGAGGTGGAGGTGAGAAGATGTGGTTTCCACAGTGGTAGAATGAAAAGACATATGGGATTAACTGTATACTTTAGATTCTGAAACTCTCAAACCTTATAGAATTGTTCACACTGGCACTGGAAATTAATCATACCATGTAGTTAACATTGATTTTCTATCGTATTTTGTATTTTGCATATTGGTCATTCATTCATTTAGCCCCTGTTTGTTCAGAGCATACTATGGCATCACTCTGTAACTTGCTTCCAAAATAAAAATTGTCCTGAGAGAGAATTTCTTCTACCTCCTGGAATTCTCAGAATTCTAACAAAGTACCCTAAACATGGGCACACAATTAGCATTGTTCTTATTGACAATAATTATGCAGTAGTAGTCAAATGCTCCTTGGAATCGAATGCAGCCAATATGAGAAAAACTATGTAAAATTTGTCCTCCTTAACTTTTCTAGAGTAGCTGCTTTAAAAAAGTTTTTTAAGTATTAGGTCATGTGCTGAGAAAACTGTAATTCTGAGTGAGATGATCCATACCTTCAAGAAGCTTACTGACAAGGGCATAAGTAACCATCACAATTTAGGCTCCCAGGGCTGAGAAGCCTGTACAGTTACTGAGTCCAACTCTCCACTCACATATTGGATCTCCATTACAATATCCCCACCAAGTGGTTGTCTGACATCTTCTTGAACACTTCAGTGACTGTGAACTCACTACAGTTCATTCTATCCAGGGTAGAGTGACAGGCTCTCAAGTTTTGTACAGAAAGTGTGTCTTGTTGAAAAGCAAAGGTTTTTTTTGTAGGCTGAGAAAAAGCCATGGCAATTGTCTTAGAAATATGAATTTGGTACATGGAGGTATTTGGAAAAAGACCTCAAAGATTCTTTGTAGAAGTACATGCACAGAAGTACAAGAATGAAGGGCATGTTGTAGGAACACAAAATGGCCTAGTTTGATCACCTAGAAATGACAGATTGGGGATAGGGAGCAGTGAAATTCTTAGATAGATTGGGGCTTTAATTAGAAGGACCTTGAATGCACTCTGCAATTGGATAGATAATGGCCCTAATGGAAGTTATAATCCTATATCGTAATTCTATATCCAATGGGTGGCTGCTTGAGTCAATCACTGTTAGCAGCCATCTCTCATGTGTTCCTCAGATTCATACCCTTTCTTCTCACCTGGAGAACTATCCATACCCATGGATTTTCTTTAGCTAGGAGATGTGGTTAGACCAGGAATTATGAAGGGCCCTCTGCTGGCCTTATTTCCATGTAAATCTGTTTTATATGCATAATAACCCTGAGGAGAACCTGTGTCAATCTGCTCCACCTGACAGAGCCTTAAATCCTCCCAGTGCTGCCTCCACTATTAGACATGTGTTGAGTGGCTTACAACCTCAAAGAGAAAAAGCATCCTGATTTTTGGGGTGTGGAAGGTGAGGGACAGTGATAAACTGGTCTTTGCTCATTATTGTCTTCTCCCATGATAATGAACCCATCACTGGCATAGGAATTTTAATGCAATGATTTTTCCAAGAGTCATCCAGCTCCATTGCAGCCCTGCCTGAAAATGTAAATATACTTCCTGGGGACACATTTGCATTTTTTGGTGAAAGAAATTCATATATATGGCAAAGATGCCTCTGTAATTATAGAAAGTTTATTTCTGTCCCTAGATGTCAGCAATCAAATTCCACATAAATATATTTTGTGTAAATCTGTCGGCAGCTGGTCTCCATTCAGGTTTCTGGAGATATTAGCCTGTCTTTGAGTTTATGACAAAGTTAAAAATTATTCATTAAACTGACCTGCAGTATATTCAGTAACTGGAAAATTGCCTTGCAGTTCTATTTGGTTTGTAGATGTGATCACAAGTAAATTTTTAACTTAATTAATTGGCCGTTTCTGTTGACAAGAAATTTATGTGGTAATAATTTGCTCGAAATAGATGCCGACTGTAGGAAATGAGATATCCATCATAGGCTTGTGTTCCACCAGCTGCACAGTGGCTATTATGAAAGTATTTCAGCCTGCGCCGACCCCAGTGTTTGTGCAGTCAAGATTATATATACCCACGATCCATAGCCTGCCAGAGAGGCGCTGGTGGAGGTCTATGATAACAAAGACTTTGTGATTTATGGCTTGCTGTGAAAGCAGAGCTTGATGAGATTAAACAATTTCATAGCACAAGTGTTTCTCAAGACCTGATTTGTAGTTGCAAGCTGATGGTAAATCACATTTATATATCTGCAAGCGTGCTCAGCAGAGGACTGCAATTACAGTTTAAGACAGCTACTTTTTATTTAATTTTTATCCTGGTTTTGTCTCTTTTATATCCCCTTCGTCTGCAAACCACTCACCTTCACAAGTCCTTTCCTGGTTAGAAGGCCAAAGATTGGAGTCACTGATGTTCCCTTTCTCTTTATGCCAGCTCTGGGGAGAGGCCAGAAAGATTTCAGAGCAGCACAGACTGGTTCAAACTGGCTTTGACTGGTGCGTGCTCTTTGTTCAATTCTTTGTCTAAAAAGAAGTCTGTTACCTGTTTTCCCTGGGCATGCAGCTGATACTTGAACTTCTTGGTATACAGCTGAAGTAAGAGGGGCCTTAATCATCCTGCGGTATAGGGCAATTTGGAGTACATGATATGAAAGGGGGATGAGGAATAAACTGATTTAGGAAGCTCGACTTCAAGGTTGCAGAATACCTCATGGTGTACAGCTGGCTCCCCTTTCATGTGAAATATGGTATTGTGTTTTCTCTGCAAAGTTGTGAGGAATACACTCTGAAATCAGTTTATTTAACTAGTTTATTGATTATGTACTATGGACATATCTCTGCACTAATTACTAGTACAGCAGTCTCTGCCCTCAAGCAGTTTATAATCTATAAATGATACAAAAAATAACAAACTGGAAGTGGCAAGACTTTATATGATAGTCTTAGATGGGTGGTACACACACTGTTGGAGGTCAGAGTGAAGGGGATAGAGAATGTGAATATGAGCTGGGAAAGCAGAAAAGATGAATAAAATAAGTGCTCGACGGATAAATGGAATTTTAAGTAGGAGGGAGTGATATTCCAGGTATTTCATTTATCTGCACTAGTGGAGGCCTTTAAAATACCCAGCCACAGGTTCAAAAGCCCAGACAAGGTGGTCAGTGATTTAATAATCATAATAACAATGAAATAATAACTTTCACTGAAAGCTTCCAATGTGCCACAACAAGTGCTTTGTATGGATCATCTCATTAAACCTCATAATAAACCTAGAAAGTGAATACTATGGTGATCTCCATTTGTGAACAAGGAAACTGAGGTTTAGAGAGGTTAAGTTACTTGACCATGTTCATCCAGGTGTTGAGTTGAGCTGGTTCTGAAACCCTGGTGCATTTCACTCTAAAGGCAGTATTCTTAATCACAGGTTCTCACTTTTTTTCAGTAGGGAATGTGAATATTAAGGAGGCACTAATGTTGTGCCTGCTGTTCATATCCCTAAGAGCTCAGGTCATTTCTCTTTCCTTCCAAATATCTGAGATCTGGGATACTACCTTTGGTCTTTGTGGTAGGCTAAATAATGGCCACTTAAGTATCTCCATGTCCTAATCCTCCAAACTTGTGAATGTTACCCTATATGGCAAAAGGGACTTTGTAGATGTGACTAAGTTATGAATTTGTGATGGGGAGATTGTCTTGGATTATCTAAGTGGGCCTGATGTAAACACAATGATCCTTGTATGAGGGAGCAAAAGATGTCTGAGAAGAGAAAGTGGTGTGATGAAGGAAGCAAGGATTGAAGCCATGCATTTTGAAGATGAAAGAAGGGGACACAAGATGAGGAACACAGCACTTATGCAGCCAGTAGAAGCTGAAAAAGGCAAGGAAAGATTCTTTCCTCAGAGCCTCCAGAAGAAACCAGCCTTACTGACATCTCAGTTTTATCCCTGTAAAAATCATTTTGGACTTCTGACTCCAGAACTTAAGACAATAAACTTATGTTGTTTATGCCACTAAATTTGTCATAATTTGTTACAGCAGCAACAGGAAACTAATACAGTCTTGGACAAATTACAACCCACTCTATTGAGAGCTGGACTTTGCCTTTAATTAGATGTTGGGTTTTTGTTTATTTAAAGGGAGTACTTTTAAATTATGTATTCTTTTCATTCGCCTTTTTTTTTTATAGACATAAGAGCAGTGATAATTTATTTCATTCACCCATGGATTTCTAGTGCTTAGTGTGGTACATGGCATATAATAGGTGGGTACTCATAAATATTTATTAAATGAGTAAATGAGGTTCCTTTATCCTATCTCCAGAATATAAGTGTTTAATCTGTTCAGAATCCAGTTTTTTCCCAAAGTCAACCTGCTGGTGTAATCTATTGCTCTTTATGAAGTCATAAAGGGAGTCCCTTCTTACTGTTGCCTAAAAATTTAGAATATATTAATGTAGGGGTGGAGAGGTAGTGAGGCTATATAAAAGCAAAATCTGGCTTAAGAATCTCTAATAAGTCAATGTGAGTGGTTAATTATGCCAAGTGTAATATAGGTGAACCTTTATCCTGACAGCAGAAAAGGTAGGCAGGTTTAGTAAAGAACATATGGTCTCTGAGACTCTCACATGCTTCCATCCCTGTGTTTGCTTTTGTCTTTTATTTGAGAGGTTATGATTTCTATCTGTTTTATTATTTCTGGTTTAACACTCCCAAGGGTCTTTTAGCTGGAGACTTTTAGGCATGGTCCTGTCCACTGAGTACAGATGTTAAAGTCACCCATGAAGCTCTTTTTGATGGGGTGAGCCAGTCCAGTATCTTTGGCCTGGATTCTAGGGACCTGGTTTGAAAATCTTGAGAAAGCTGAGAGTTTCGTTTCTCCCTCTAGTGTACTAGTGTATTAGCCTCCTAATAAAAGTTAATTGAATTTAATTTTATGCTTTAAGTGTGATGCATTTTAAAGTTCTCCCCAGTGCTAGAGTCCCTCTTGATAAGGCAGTAAATTCATATTATTAAACTACCAAATGTAATTCAGCTCAAATAAGCATATTTGGCTATCTTTATTCTGGTTATGTAGGGCTGACCTTGTATTGAGACTAAAATTATTTCATCCCAAAGTCTGTTTAGAGTTAATTGGGGAAGCAATGTAGATGTACAGTAGGTTACTCTAAGCTTTTCATTCTCTTTCAGGCCCTAATTCAAAGAGTCACCATAGAATACGTTTTCTGATGCCAGTTCTCCCATCATTTTATAAATATTAATATCTGACACAGTATGGAAGGTGAAAAAGACAATAAAGATCTTTCTATTGGAGATTCTTTATCAGATGTCCTGTTTCATTATATCATTTTAAGACAGCTAGTTCATCTACTTGAGCATTAAAGGGCAGTGTGGGTTGGGAGAGAGCGCATTGGTCTGGGAATCAAATGACTTGGATTCTAACCCCTGCCTTAACCAGCTCAGTGACCTTGTATATTTCTTGTCTTTGGGCCTCAGTTTTACCACATTTTTAAATGAGAAGGTTGAAAGAAAACAGTAGTTTTCAAATTGCATTTTAAGAGGTACAAATATATTGAGTTTCTTGGGAGGTCTGCAGAGAGACCAGAGTGAGGGTTGGATGAGCATCAGTTAAGGGTGAATTCAGCCAAAGAGCTTCAGGCCCTTGGCCTCCAACCCCTTGTCCTAAGTGAACAGCTTACTTCAACAACAGTAACCCCAGAACATGCAGGCTTACACTTTCTTCATTCATGTAATTTGAGTTTTGTCTCTCTGATCTCTTTTCAAACTCATCTCATTTTTCAAGGGCTAGATCAAATTTCGTCTTTACGGGAACTCTTGCTTTTTCACTCTAGATTCCAGAAAGATCCTGTCCTGAATTTTCTGAGAACTTAGTTGGGGCCCCAAATGCTCCTACTACACAACACAGTGTATTGTGCCATGAGTTATAGATTCAGTTGTCTTAATCTAACTTGATGCCAAGTTCTCTGAGTATAGAGATCCAGCAAATCATTGTTATCATCTGAAGTGGTAGATTTTTAACAATAATAATTATAGTATTTACTATAATAAAATAATAATTGTGCCAGTCTGGCCCTGTTAGAAAAGGCAATGCATTTTGGTAAGCAGAAAAAAGTGCGTTTTGTTTGGTCCACTTTGTAGCATTATGTTCATAAACATTCTCTGGTGACACCATTGTTATTACATTTCCAAAAGAGGAAAAAGTCCTTCCTAAAACTAAAACTCTGCTCTATGAACTCTTTAAAAAGACCAGAAAATAAACAAATCTCCTCTGAAGGAACCACAACCAAAACCAGGCCTGCCAGATCTAATATGAACTTTAATTCCATTTGAAACTCATTGCTGTGGTAGAATAAATGATTTGGGATTAATTTGACATAAGAAAGGGGAGAAACACCAGAAAATGAGCATTGAGTCATATTTGGTTCGAAAAGTTCAAACTCTTGGTTTAACTTCCAGTTTGTTCATTTGTTTGGGTAGAATTCCTTATACATTTTTAATATATTATGACCAGATTTATATCCACCCATCACATTACTCCAACATAAGAAGACACTTTGGCTCATACTAGGGAATCTCAGTGCTGAATAAAGGTATTTTACCTCTTGTAGTAGACAGAAAAAGATTCTTAGAAAATCCCTGGAGATGTATAAAGCCAGAGCCAATTAGTCAATCAGGAAACATGATGATGTGCCAGCCTCCCTACAAATCAAATGAAGCCATGTTCTCTGCCCATGAAGTTCTCTTCCAAGAATAGATTTCCTCCAACAGAGGTAGTTATTGATGCAAACAAACTTAAAAGACATTTAATAAGATAGACATTCAGCAAGGATATGTTCAAAAACTGAACAAATGAATAATTTGCTAATGGTTTGCCCAAGCTAAAGGAAAGAGATGTGAAGGTGGAGGTGGCTCTTGACTTGGGTAAATTTAGAGACTTTCATGGAATCTTTCTCTGGAAAGGGTAGAACTTGGCTTCCATAGTGCCAAAGTGCAGCCTTCCCCAATAAAGGGGTAATTTGGAGAATAGAAAAAAACTGGACACAGACTTTACTTGATTGTTTTCCATTCCCAAGTTTTTAATATACACAGACAAAAAAATAGAGAGTCTCCTAACAGCCTAAGTCAGACCTGCCAAATCATCAGAATGAAAGAATCAGCCTTGGAGAATTTGAGGTTGCCTTCTTTTATGACTATTTCCAAAATACATTTTTTTTTCTTTTTTCAACATCTCCTCCTTAGTGTTTATAATGCAGAAAACATTTAAAGGGCTCCACAGAAATGGAGCATTTACCTTAGCCCTACTTGATGTGGTGTTATAAGGAGGTAGATTTCAGCTCAATATTAGGAAGTATTCTCTAATAGAGTGCTGTGTCTCTTCTCCCCATTAAAAAGGGTATTTGAACAGATTTTGTCTAGAGTTTTTAGGAACTGTTGGATCAGATATCTTCCAATTTTTTTAATCTAACAAAAATCTAGTAGTTATTTCCTAGGAGTGTCTCATGACTGACCAGGCAAAATGGATGATTAATTGTCCTGATGTATTGACCTTTAATTACCCTCTTTAAGCTGATCCTTTTGGAGAACCCGATGGGGTAAGTTATTGATCTCATGTCTTAGGTTTTGAACATTTTTTTGGGGGAAAGATAGTTTTGAAGAACCAGGATAATCTTGAAAGGAACATGGAAATTTTCACTGACTGAATCAGAGAGAAGAGAATGGGAGTATTTACATAAGTTTCTCTGATGCCTATGCCACTTTCACTTCTCTAGTCCTAATAAATTTTCAAAAATTCTTTGGACAGAATTAAATTGTATCCATTGTTATGTCTAGGTCCATATCCACACACACACACCTATCTCTGTCTACTTTGGTGGAATAAGTTACCAATGTGTGTAGTAGAATCATACATATACCTAAAGAGTGTCCTAAAGACTACTTTCAAACTTTCCAATTACTAGTTATAATCACCTTAATGGGCCTAATCCTTCATGTGAGTCAGCTGGTAAAGAATTAAGTTAGGTACAATATTCCTGGAACTTATTCTCAAAATACCTAACTTAAATCCTTAAAGGAATTTGCTTCTTTGGTAAGACTTGGTAGAAAACCATGGGTTTGTAAGCAAAACTAAATTATTTATATTACTGATTCTTATGACCATGTTATAAATTATAAAATGTAGGTTTCTTTTCTTTCTGCATGAGACAGTCATCTGGGACTCTGTCCTCTGTTCTGGTGATGGTGGTTAGATGGACTCTTCTTTAGAAGAAGCTGCCGCACTTTCTATAAGGCGGTGCTGGATCTTCAAGCTAGAGACCTGCTTTGCACAAATATATAGTGAAGATCTGAGAGATAAGTTGATATTGAGAGAGGTAGTTGTGGGTATGTGTAACATGAAAAAAGAGTCAAGAGGTACTTTTCTAGTTTTAGACGTAAGTTAGTATTGAACATCAATAAAGTGTTTCAATTAGCTCAAAGAAGAGTGGGTACCATATTTTAGATAATGGTTTCAAAATGATGAATTTGGGGGTTATTTTCTCCAATACTTCAGCCTGATCCTCTAAAAATGATTTATTTTTTCAAGGAGCAGCAACTTGGTGTTACTGCAAAATGAATCTAAGTCTTTCACTGCCTCAGGAAGGATGAAGCATTCACAATTTCCACTTGTGTGTCTGCTTTCTCCACCTTCCCTCCCTCCCTGTCTTTTGCTGTTGGGCCTCAAAATAAATAACACATGCACTTTATCTTTAACTTCAGATAATCAGAGTCACAGTCATCTGGGATATTGTGATGAACAATGTACATTTTATACACATGGTGTCATAATAATTTAAAATGTCATCTTAATCTATTTATGATCTTCTAATGACTGAAATGTTTTACAATTGTGGGGGATATTTTATAACTGAAGTTTTAATGGCTGAATCACTAACACCTGGCTGTCTGGAATGCTTTTTTTTTTTTTTCTCCCAGTTAGGCATTTAAATGCATTTCTGGAAGGCCCAAAGGGTGGGATGTGACATATAAGCTCTTAAAAGGAGGAAAATTAGTTCTTGATACCTTAATGATCAGTCAGGTGAACGTTTGCATACTTAGCATTAATGCTCTTAAGTGGAATAGGTTGATTGAGACCCTTCGTATCTTTTTTCTTTAAACATTTTCCTATATGAGATTACAGATGGAAGTGCAGCTATTGTGCCTATCCCTTAAAAATATCTTCTATTTCCCACAAGTGAGAAGTTTTCATTTTCTAAATCTATTTATTTCACCACCTTTCTATTTTTCTATCTTTGATTAGTTTCTAAGACAATCAAGTTACCTCTTCAATGAGACTTGACTATGTATCCTGTCATGTACTGAGCTAAGATATACATATATGAATACACACCTGTGTATGTATAGGTTCTTTGCCCTGGATGAGCATATAGTTGCTTAAAGAAGACCATACATATACACATGAAAATGTCAGTGAATGGTACAAGTCAATGTATAATTAAGCCCATAGCAGGCCCCTGGTGGATATTTACTAATGACAATAGTGACACTAAATTATCTGGCACAGGCCAGGAGAGGTCAATACAAGGTTGCCCAGTGGCCTGCATTAAACAGTCACAGAGATAAGGCTGCATTTTAGTTCCTCCTATTTGTACAATGTGTATATAGCCTTCAAATGCAGTCACCCACTTAACTTCCATAGTAGTCGCTGAAGGAATTAAAGGTGATATTTATATTCACAGTTTTACTAAGAAGAAAATGAAGGCTCAGAGCAGTAAGATGACTTGTCCAATCAAGCTCACAAACCTGAGGAGGTATGAAAGCAGAGCCTGGAACCCAGATCTTCAGAATCCTATCTGCTTTTTTACCCACATTGCCTCCAGTCTCAGGTTTTCTAGCATGGTGGCTTCACGTCAGATGGTTGCCTTATAATGGGTAATTTGCTTGACATGTAACTAGATATACAGTATCTTTGCTCGTGTTATAGCTGGAAATATAATGGCAAATCTGTATATATTTGTTTCCAATGAAGATTGACTAGACTGATGAAATAATGATAGGCTTTACTTCCATTTTTATCAACTAATGGTGTTCCTGGTGACAAGTCTCCTGATATGACTTTATGACTCCTAATGCACACACTTTTGTTTCTCCTGCTTTCTAGGTAGATTTAGCTGATGTTTCTCACACAGTTCTGCTTTGACTGACATCAGAAAGCCCCGTGTGACAATTGACTTGTAGATTTATCATTGGACAGTTAATAATAGAGACGTTTCATGCTATTTGTTCCAACAGGGCATTAAGACGGCTTAAACATTACTAAACATGGTTGCTCCATCTTTTCTAACAAAAGTTTACTCTAAAAAGTTGGAAACCAAGAATTGGGACTGCTGTGCCTGCAAATTTGCAAACAGGGAAAATAGGCTGTGTTTTCATCACTGTGTATCTTTGGACAAATGTTTTCATTTGTCTCTTTAGCTCCATATCTGTAAAATGAGAGCATAGTGCTTGCCTTATGTTGTTCATGGGATCTGTGAGAGGACCAAAAAAGGTAATTTTGTTGAAACACTTAGAAAATGGTGAAGAATTATATAATGATGTCTCATGTTTCTATTGATATTATTTTAGACTTTTACTCCTAAATATCTTCTCAGTAGTATCATATAGATACAGGTGATTTGGCCTATGTTGGTGGCATCATAATTCAGCTTTTACAGAACTCTGAGTTTCAACATCATATGATTTGGTTCTTCAAGTTCAAGACCAAGGAGATAACTATAAGGAGTGAAGGGTCTTTGTAATCATTAAAATTAATGAGTCAATGGCCACATGTGGCAGGGTCATCTATGAGTTCTGCAAACATTGTCACGTTCCCATGTTACCTTTATCTCTTAGATACATACTTCTGGCTGGGACATGAAAAATATTCTAGCAGCCATCTATCTCTCACTTTTCCCTCTGACAAATAACTTGGGACTCTCAAATCTATTGTCCGCTTTGTTGTAACACCATAATATTTGGCTTTGTCACTCATTCATAATTAGGCAGTGTACATTCATATTCTCTGTCATTGGGGATGGTAGCCATTTTTTAGCCACAGTGCTACACTAGGGGATTGTGCTGGTTTTTGTTCTCAACAATGCTTTTTTTTGAGCTTCTACAGTAACTACACCTTAGAAACAGAGTTGTTGACAAGAATGGGTGTTCTGGTGCAGGTCGTGCAGATGTTCATAAGTTCATGTACCAGTCAGTCTCAGGGGAAAAACTCATTCTAAACTTGGTATCAAGTTTTTGGGCCAGTGACCAAAGTGAATTCCGTTTTGTGTGTGTGTGTGTGTTCAGGTTGCTTTTGTGTTCATCTTTCCAAGAACATTAGGTTAATTTAGATAATACAGTTTCTCTTTTTAAGTTTCTTGATTAAGTTGAGAAAGTTCACACTGGAAATTCTTTGGTTTGCTAATTGTTCCAGACCTAATACACATAGCTCTTAGAGGGGAAAAAAGTAGCATTGCTCATCTAAGTATATACTTTTATGCTACCAAAGTCATTACTTGGTATCTATCTTTACCCTTCTCAAAGAACTTGTAAAAAGGCTTATCTCCTTTCCTAAGCCTTAGGCTTTATCCATATATCTTAAGTTCAGACTTGAAGTTGTCCTTGTCCCTGACCTGGTAAACATTTTTATCAATTACTTCTAAGGAGCTGGAAAGGGGCCTCACTTATTATCTTTCCAAATACAAAGTCAGTCTTACCAGAAGTTTGCAATCATAGTTCTAAGTGGTCTCAAAAAGCTAAAACATTGTCTGATACCGACCAGACAAAATTTAATAGGGTTGTTAGTTTGAAGTCGTAACTTTATATTTAAAAAAATCAATTAGGGAAATATGTGCTTGAAAGGTGTTGCTTGGCAGTGTCTCATATCAGAAGCTTTGGGACATTTTACTTGAGGTTTGATGTACACCACCATCAGATTGAGCTTGGAAAGATATTGCCAATTTAGGTGTAATAGAAGCTTTGGGTCCTAATTTTTTAGAACACGTGTTGTCTTGAGATCTGCATAGTTCACACATCATCTAGAGGACTGTATTCAGCTCAGAGTTTCATGTTTTAAGAAAAACAGGAAAACTAATAGTGAGGGACCAGGAGAGGGACTAGGCTGTTGAGTGTTAAGTAAATCCTTTGGCTAGAATAGAAGCAATTAAGGTGACACATAGAATCTTCTTTGAAATAGTGGAATCAGTGTCATGTGGTGGATGAAGAAATATCATTTCTCTGAGATCGAACCTAAGACCTGGGGGTTAAGAGTACAGAGAGGATGTTTTGGCACAATGTAAAGAGGAAATTTTATTGAGGAGTTTTACTAAAGAGAATGATGTTCTGCCTTGCACAGAAGTGAACGCTGACCATACTAGAAGAGCTGAGACCAGAGCTGGAGGACCATTTTAGCAAGGTGGTGTCAAGGAGATGTCTACAACTTTGTAGGAAACTGGACAGGCCAATTTCAAAGGGCACAAGGACCCTTTCTGGCTCAAATTCACTGCTGTGCTGAGAATTTCAATGTTTGCCCACATATTTTCAGTTATTTTTTTATTTATATTCAGGTCGTCACTCAGAATTCTAAGTTGAGAAATCAGATGGTTATTAACCTGGATACCAAGGAAAGTTTGATTTTCTAAAAGTTAAGCTATCTTTCATCCACTTCTCTGACACTGCCACCTCTGTGAGCAGGCTCTCTGCTTGTCTTTTACAGTAATGGGGTGGATATGCACTGACCGATTCCAACTCTGCTCCCTTATACTCCTATAGCCCTTGTAACCAAAAATGCTAAAAAAGACAATAGTATCCTTATTGTTTCTCATACTTCTCTCTTTATTTAAACTATCTGGACTTCACCTCCCCCAGTCCTCCTCAATCCCCGCCTTCAGTTTTTTTGCTTGACCCTTAATTTTCTCCTTGCACATTTTGAAACCCTAACCTTCTTCCAATCACAGCTCAATCCCATTTCCTTTGTAAAGTCCTTTCTTTGTTCATCTTCACTCATCCCTCTTCTTTTGGCCCCTATATATCTTCAGAATTACACAGTATATTGCTTAATTTTTCTCAAATTTTCATGTCTCCTAGCTAGTTTACCTTCCTATATCCACAGTATAAAATTTGGGATTAGGGACGTTGCCTTATTTAGTACTCATTGTTTCTGACTTACTGATTGGAATACAGATGTGATTCCTAAATAGAACCAACTGGTTAAAAAGAATGGTACCCTAACTCGATCTCTATTAGCACAAGATTGAAACTAACCAGTTTATTAAGTACCAAAAATATAGGGCATCGCATGAATCATATTAATATGTCAAGCTAGTTTACTTATTATTAAGACATCCTTCTAACCCTACTACCCCTTTGTCATCTCTGAATTTGGCATAGATGATACATTTAGAAGTTCCTAGAAGGCCATGCAGCAAAGCCATAGGCAAGTGTTCTACTCCTGTAGGCTCATTCAAAAGGTAAAGACAGATTCCTTTCTGAGTCTGTGGCTTCCTTTAGCTGCAAAGCATCTTCTAAAATTGATCTCCAGTTTAGAGATATTCAAAGGGTTAACTTTGACTCCTTCACCAAACCCACTGTTTAATGTTTTTAATGGCATAATGTGTTAATAGCCATACAGCTGTTGTTTCTCAGCCTCATCCTTTATTGAGTTAGGCACCATTGAGTAGGCTGAGTTCAAATTGTAAACAAATTATTTTTGCATATGGATCAATGGAAATTTAATAAAGTTTATTAAAACTGTATATTGGACTGAGGGGTGCTGGTTTTTTTTTTTTATGGTTATAAACCAACCTTATTAGGTTGACCCATATCAACTACATCTCAGGGAAGGAAGTATTTTTGGTCATTTAAAGATTATTTTGGTTCAACAGATGGTGGCTAATAATGGAGTGCAGCTTTTCTTATTTATTAATTCATTTGCATATACATACATGAATGATACCTAGAGATCATCTAACCCAACATGCTTGTTTTCAGTGCCTAGTATGGCTCCTGGCACATAGTAGGAACTCAACAGAATTGTTAAACAAGGGATTGCAGTCTAGGTCAAAGAAGTGGCATGATGTGCTGAGAGTCACGCAGCTGGTAAGGGCAGAATCACTGAAGAGTCCAGAGCTCTCAGTTCTCAGCCCTCTTATCACTCCAGTGAACTGCCTTCTATTGATTCATTGCCTGTGAAATGTCTTAAATGTTCCACAGATATCTTTTGCCTGTTCTCATGGCAATCTCAGTTTATGTTGCAATAAATGTTATCTTAATCTCAACTGATTGACGAGTTCTTAAAATAACAACATTACCAAGGTTCCCTTCAAATTGTAAATCACAAATATTCTGCTCTTTGGAAAGCACTTAGGGTGGTTATCCAGTGTTTCAAATGCAGCACTGGTGGCCTAGTTGCAGTTGGAGGTATCAAAAGGGACTTTTGCAAGGAGTTGAATGTTGCTTATTGGGTAACTCAGCAGTATTGGGTAACTCAGCAGAACGCAGGCAATTTGTGGAAGAAGACCTAGACTCCATAATATGATTACTCATCTGTAGATTTGAAGTTAAAGGAGAAGACAGCTGAGATGAGCCTGCTTTTTTGGCCCCGAGTGACAGCAGTTGGGAGAAGCAACCCTTTTGGATAGTAGAACAAGCGTGGAGATGTTCATTCCAGCTTCCTTGTGTCAGATTTGCTGGCAAGTAGGAGACAGTTCTGTTTGGCTCTGGCTAGAGCTGTTCTCTCTGTCTGGAGGCCTGTTGTTTCTGTCATTCTTCCTGGAAAATGGAACCCTGAATATGGGCAGCTGGTTAGAACTGGAGCCTCGTGACTTCTGAAAGTTGTAACAAATGGAAGTCATTATCACCATTGCCCCCCTTTACCTTTGTGATGCTCGAGGCAGAAAATGACTCCCCCGCCTCCCCGGTTTGTTTTGGAGTCTTTCATCCAGAGAGAAAGGGATTAGCCTATGGCTACAATAGTGCTTTCAGGGCCTTTTGGCGTGCTGCAAATGTTTACTTATCCAGGTACAAATAGGTAAAAACACATAGTTAAAGCTCCCAGCTGCAAGGTCATTTACCTTTTTAAAATTCAGCTGCATGTGCCTCCTGAAGTTGAGGGCTTGCTGGTATGAGCCATTAACTGCCTGTTGTACGTAACCTCTCCTTGTCTTACACACAGCTGCGTGCGAGCCTCTGGTGCCTGCAGCCAGCCCACCATGCATGCCTTGCGAGCAACAAAAGCAGTTTAACTTGTGATCGCTGATCATATGATCCACTTACAGGGTGCAGGCTCAGTCAAGTAGAACTGGTAAATCATTAAAAATGCACCTCGGTGCTGTGCCTGCTGAGTAAAACATCATGCTAACATCTTCTGCCCCCACCCCCAACTAGTTAGCAGCATGGGGAAGGAGATGGTACCAGCTGCGTGTTGGCGAAGTCCCATGTTGCTTTAGCCTAACGTGGTGAGAAATTATCAACTGCTTCCAAGTAGCATAGGAGAGGAAGACAGGAAAACAGAAATAATCTGAAATGGCTGCCATCCTTTCCCCTTGTCCTTTATTTACTCATTCATTCAACCTATGCTAAGTGCCTTCTCTGTATCAGGCCCATTACTGGTGTCTAAATTACCAAAATGAGAGAAGAAATGGACTCTAACTTAGAGACTTTTACAGTCTGCTGAGAACTCATTTCACCACCAAGTGCTTTAACGCAGGCACTTACCAAGTGCCATGCAACCCTTAGAAGTCTGGGGAGGCCACAGTGGGGGTTATGCTTACATTGAACCTTAAAGGATGAATAGAATTTCACCAAGGAGACATCTGGTAGGGGGAACAACTTGAGCTGTGCCTTAATGCCTTATTTTCTAGCTTTCTCTTCATGAAATATACCTTTCTATCCAATTTTTTATGGGCCTTAAAATATTGTTCTGTGACTCTATGATAGAGGGTCCTATGAGTTCTCTCTTCTTATCTCCAACTGTTATTGCTATCTAGTTGATTCTAGCATCAGGTTCAGGTTCTGGCACCAATCATACCATAAATCCTCTGGGAAGGGACTCTATCTCCATAGCATTCTTGATTTTCCTTATAGATCCAGAAAAGTTGAGAGAATTTCAGTTGTACTGTTGGTTCGTAACCCTTCTTTTATCTTCTAATCAATCCGTGAAAAACCAAAGCCAAATTATCATTGAGTAGGCAGTGTCTGGGACTTATAATGTTCCAGACAAATGTTTCTCCTGCATACATACCAAGAATATCTGCTGTTGTAGGACAGGAGAAGGAAGAGACTTTTATGAATGTGTGTGCTTAAGGTATTACATACATTATGTGTGTCCATACATCTGAGATGTTCAGGTCTCCCAGGAGTCCTGCAGTTTGCATAGCTGATGAAGCCTTAAAAAATAACTTGGACATCAAGAGCCCTAGAGAGTAGATTTGATAATGTGTTCATCTCTGTAATGTGAGGCTATGCTGTTTTAGTACATCCAGGTACTCCATCTATTATCTTCCAAATAATCAAGTATCAAAGTCCTTACATACCTTCTATTTGTCTCTAAAAGGATTTCATCCAAACCCAGAAGCCCCTTTACTGCAGTTTAAACATTGGGAAGAGGTCATATGTGTGAACTGTACTTCCTTTCATGTTTTCATTTGGTCTGCTTGCACACAGTCAGTTACCATGCCTTCAAATCATCCCTTCCTTTAGTGGGGATCATCCCTACAAAGACAGTCTGTTCCTGCAGGATAACTTTCTGATCCCTCTCAGGACCTTTGTCTGAGAGCTAAGATTTGCTAAGTAGAAAGGTGGAAGAATTTCTCCAATCTCTCTGCAACCTGGTGTTCTCATTCTACAAACCCAGTAAGAGCTACCCTTCGGCTGGTTGTGAGAATGAATGAACTTGTCCTTTAGAAAGACATCCAGCCCCATAGCACAAAGAAATAGAGACCTGGGACTCAAACTTTGTAGGATTAGGAGTCAGATAAAATGGGTCAATTTACTCAACTTCCCACTTTACATCTATATAAAGGAAATCATACTCCTCATCTCACTCTACCCCCAACTCAACCTCCAAAGAAATGAAAGAAAGTAAATCCATTCGAAAACCAGGAGAGCAGTCATAGCATGTTAGGTATGAAAGATCTATTATAATCTCTCCCTCTTACAGAGGAAGGCATTTAGGGGAAGATTTGAGAATAAATGAAACAAATGGGTGTTTTCATTAGAAATTGATACATTGTTAACCATATGCTTGTGAACATTTTCGATTGGTGATATTTAAAGAGTTGTAAATTTTTATAATTAAAAATAGACTGTGAGATCCCTTGACCATCACATATCATCACATATACCACCTATAGAGTCAGAGCCTTGTTTTACTTTGAAACCTAGAAAAGTCACATAGCTACTTGAGAGGGAGTTTGGTACTGATTGCACAAAATTTAAACCTAGGCTGTGGTTGCAGAATAGGGAAAGAGCTCTTTAGGGGAAAGACATTTTAAAAAGTCAGGTATTATTATCATTGATCTTGGCAGCAAAACAGTCAGAGAAGCTGTGTTCTACCTTGGGCAAGTCATCAATTCTTGGGGAAGGCCCTTTGCTTTTTTAAGTCTCCATTTTCTCACCTAATAGGGATGTTAATACCTGTCCAACATTACGTCGTTGTGAAAATCAAATTACGTACCAAGTTCTGCCTTTCTCCTGGAACAGACAAAAATCTCTACCATTATTCAGCCCCTCGGCTATTTTGTTTGGACTTTCTTCTGGAGCATTTCTTTCCGTTATTGCAGTTGTTAATTTTTCTTATTCCCTCCGACTAGACTGTAAGCTGCTTTAAGTCAAAGCACAGGTTACTCTTCTTGGTGTGGTACAAGGACCTAGTGCTCAAGTCAGACTGATTTGGAAATATAGAATAGGAATGGAAATTCCTCGGTGGGATCCTGGTGCTGTTTCCATTATGGATATATTTGTCCACTCCTGAGAGTTGTTTGGGAATTAAATAAAATGGCCTATGTGAATGTGCCAAGTATGTACTAGATGCTCAGTAAACACTGGCTTCTTTCTTACCACCCTTTGCACATAGTGGCAACTTAATACATGTTTCTGGACCAAATTGATTTCAAAGATGAGGAGAAAATTCATGTGTTTTTTTCTTGTTAAGATGCTCAGGAGAAAGATGGCCCTGCACAGAGTTGTATTGAAATAAAAAAATTACAATTTCAAATGTTGATCTAAAGTATTATTGAGATTTGAGGAAGACAATGCAAATTTTATTGTTACTATTATCTTTGTCAGTGAAATTAGTATATTTTTCCAGTCAGTATCTTGTGCAATTACAAACAACAAGGAAATAACTCATGCTGTTCTATGAAACAGCTTATAAATTTTTACATACATGTGAGAGGAATCACTCGAAATCCAAAGCTGCCAAGAGGAATAATTAGGAGCCACAGAACAGATCTCGGTAATGTGACAGCAGTTTCTGAAACATCCCACAGGACAGAGAAGCGCACACTGGCTTGACCTATATCTTTAATAATACAGACCATTGCCCTTGGATTGAATCTAAAGGGTAGGACCAAGTGCTTGCTTCATCATGTTTTAGGAAAAATTGCCAAAGTTTATTTATGAATTCTCCACACAATGGCCTCTTGCTTTGATTATGAACTGACAGAGCTTTCTAAGTAGCAAGTCAGCATGCAAAATTAAAAGCAAAGCCCGAAACAAAACCACCCCACAACATAATTTCTTATAGTCTGTCATGCTTGGCAAAAGTATTATGTAAGACCCAACCTAGACAAATGGCTGTGTTAACAGTAGAAATAACCTTTTGTTTAATTAGAAAATAGGAGCTATATGGGACAATAAAAATGGTTACTGCTGCCCTCCGTCACTGTTTAATAAATATGGCTGCACTAGAGATAATGGTAAGTGTTATTTATTTGTGCAATATCACAGACTTGGTAATTGTTCATGGTGTTCATAGTTATCCTTTGTGGAGATCATGGTAGTTTCAGAATTTGTTTCCTTTGATCCAAAAAGAAAATAACAAGTTGTTTACTTAAAAAGCCCCTGGCTTCCCTAGGCCAGAGTAATACATTTGCATATTTTTAGCCCCTCTGTTGCAACTGCAAAATCTCTCTGGCAGTGTCTGGTGTATACTGAGAACTGGTGGGTTATTTTGAACTGACTCTTTTTTTTTTTTCCAGAGTGCCCTCAGGTCCTCATAGAATGTACTTCTCAGCAATGCCATTTCATGTTCAATTCATATTTCCCAGCGTAACTAAATTTAGTAGCTTTGCTAGAGGAAAGAAATGGGGCAGTTTCCCACCTGAGGACGTGTTCATGGGAAGAGGAAAATCTCTCCGTTGCTCCCTCTGGAGAACCAGCATATGGGATGAAGATCAGACTGAATTTCACAGCATCTGTTTCAGTGTCTTCACAGGGGGTGGTGGGGAGAAAAAGGCTGAAGGTGTTGGCCAGATTTCAGGGTCAGTTCCATTTGTGCTTTACTATGAAAACTCTAGTTGTGAGGCTGTACATGTATTTTGGGTCATCTGGCTAGATTTATTTCATTGCACATGGCAGTTCACACTTGGTTTTTTTGGGAGAGTTTTTGTTTTCTTTTGTGTTGTGTTTGCTGGAGTAGATGCTCCATTTCCTGCCTTTTCGAAAAAATGTTTGTGTTTTTTGATGTTGGATGATTTATTACTATGGCGATTTAAGGATTTTTTCACTCTTGACTTTGGTGAATGTGAGATATTTCCACAGACCCCTGAGCCAGCATTAGGCTCTTCTCATAACAGAGAAATTCACAGCAGTGAGATATGGCGCAAATTTGTGTAGAAGTGTTTTCTGCGATCACCTATTTCTGCAAATCCTAAGTAACACTTTCTAGAGGGTTTCCGCATGCTACCTTTATAAAAATATAGACTGTGTCAAACAAACAAACAAAAAAGACGCACAACAAAACCCCCTTTTTTCCACTCAATTCATTTTAAGCTTCAAAATCCCTGAAAATCCCCAATCTCCTTTTGCAGTCTGGTTCCCACTCTCTAACTTTCCTCATCTCCCCCTGAAAGAGAGAAAAAAGCATTTCTTCCAGGGACTGATAAGTGGTAGGCCGGTGCTTGGCAACCGCATTCCTGCGCTTTAAGTAGCTGCAAGCCCCTTGCTGAACTCTTTGATGTGACTGTCAGGGCAGATTTATTTTGTTTTAGCACATTGTCTACTTGTCCAGATGTATCAGGAGATAAAAAGGAGTCATGTTTACACTCCTCCCCTTTTTTTTTTCTTTTGGAGATGTAATTAAATCGTGTTTTTGATGAGTCTTGAGGAGCTCCAGTTGAAGAAAACAGGAATTGGCTGAAGTAAAGGGAAAAAGGAAAACCTGCTTGGCAGAATGAGCCCCTGACTTGGTCAGAAAACAAAGCCTAAGTACCAGCTAGCTTGGTGTTGGGAAGCTGGAGGTTTTGTTCTGATCTTTTCTCCCACGTCTATGGAAGTTCAACCCAGAGGAAGGGAGGTGTCCCTCCAGCACTCGCTTTCCGTAGCCCCATCTATAAACCCTTTTCATTTGAAGTAGTCTCTTCTTTCTTGCTGTACATAGGCACACACAGAGTTTTAGCTCCCTCCTTCCTTCCTCCCTCCCTTTCTTCCTCCCTTCCTTTCTTCCTCCCTCCCTCTTCCTTCCTCTCTTCTTCCCCTTCTTGCCTTCCTTCCGTCTCTGTTTCTCTCAGTTTTCTGTCTGTCTATCTATCTGTCTGTCTATCTATCTATCTATCTATCTATCTATCATTTATCTTTTTACTGGGTAGTAGATCTGTGGTAGATGGTTGTCAATTTAAAGCTAATAAAATTGTTGAACTCTGGAGATTTTGAATAAATGTCTCCATAAAGCTGGGTGAGTTGAACTCTTTGTTTATTTTTTTATTTTTTTTGCTGGTTATAAGTTTTTGTAATGTTCACATTTCATAACACCATTCTGAGTTCTATTAATGACCTGCAGTGAGCAGTGACAAGCAGGAATCCAACATTTAGTGCTGCTGAGGACCTGCCAGGCAGCGACTTTAATCTGCAGCTTGCGGAAGCACTCCATTTGCATCCCAAATAGGTTACACTGCAGCACCCCCTTCTGCCGACTGAGTCCTGTGACAAGAGGGCTGTACTACGACTCAGTTTTCTCTCCTGATGACAGCCCTGGAAGACTCTTGGACAGCTTCTGTCACCTTCCCAGCCCTAACCTTAGGGCCCTGGAGGAGCGAAGAACAGTGATAAGGAATGCTCTCCTGCACTCCTGGGGGCCAGCACATCCATGTCTTTATTCAGATTAAACTTTTCATTAGTTGTTTATCAGGGGACAGAGAAAGACTGTTCTAACAAAAGGAAAGCTGAGCAAAGCTATTGCTATCTCTGATCACTCAGGGCCAGTCTCTCTCTTGCTAGACCCCAAATCTCAGACTTGAATGCATCTTGAAAACAATGGCTTGTGTTTTGTGTTTTCCCTTTGTAGACTAGCTTGAAATGCAGGAGGGATGTTTTCCTTTGTTCTAAACTCTCATTGGATGACTTCTTTTGGCCTAAGTGTATATTAAAGTCCTTTCACTACCAGGCTGTGCTTGAAATGAGCTTGTGCATGGAAAAATTAAGGCATTGGGGGGCTCTGTGTGCCAGCTTTTCTGAATTTAGGAGCTCTGTGGGTAGGTCACCTCAGGGCAGTATAGAAGGTGACTAAGTCTGGGCAGATGTGTGTTTCTTGTTACCCTCAGTTCTTGGATGCTGTTGTTCAGTGATTTAAATTCATTTATTTCACCATATAATGTATATTTATTGAGAAGCTACTATAAGCTAGACTTTTAGAAGATGTGGAACACTACCTTCAAGGAGCAAATTGTCTAGAAACATTGCTAAAATATAGTAATAAGATAATTACAAACTACGATAAGTCACAGAAAAGAATTATGGGGTCCTTGGAAGCACATGTAAAAGCAATGTCAGGGAAATCTTTCTGTGGTAGTAATACATAAGTTGATATTTGAAAGGTAAGAGATTTAACAAGGCAACTTGGGGAGAGGAGGTTAGGAAAAAAGACTAGGAAAGACTAGGTTATGCAAAGATTTTGGGCAGGATGGAGCCTGGCACCCCAGGTACTGGCTCACGGGATGAGGGGATAAAGATGAACTGGAGAAGTTGGCGAATGGCCAGGGCAGAGGGCCTTCTAGGAAGCATATGGTACTTTCTACTTATTCCAAGAGCAAGAGAAATAATAACATGATTTTTAAGCAGAGGAGAGGCATGAGCAAATTTCATTTTAAAAAGATGGTCTAAGGGTAGTCACTTTGGGTAAGACATAATGTGACTTTGCCAGGAACTGCATCTTCTCTAAAATAAGTTCACTCAGTTCATTGAATCTATAGTAATTCTCTGATGAAGATGAAAATGGGAGGAAGAGAGGCCAATTTTAGAAAATAGAGTAGAGTTTGCTTAATACTGGCCAAATCATAGACCCATATTCTCCATAGATCTTTATTTAGAGTTCTTTTGATCTTGGTCCTTTGTAACCATCTAGGTTGTTTATCTTCATTGTATTTCTTACCACAGTGTCATTAACCTTTCTGTAAACTGGCTATGAATGTCCAGTTGCAGGATAAACCCAGGAACTGGGAAAGGCAGGTTTGGGTTTCTATGGCCATGTTTGTCTTTCAGAACCTAGGAATCCTGAATGGGGAAAAGGGAAAGGAGGACTCATAGAACATATAGGGATTTCTTGTTTTATAACTGGTACCAATTATAGTTGATGTAGTAGAATGGAGTCAAGAAAAATAGTGGAAAATGGTTTAATGGATTTCTCATTTGAGAAATAACTCCAAAATATCTTGTTTTCCCTTTCTCTTTAAAAATTTTCTTTTCTTTTGCATAATCCCTTCCCCTACCCTCCACCACCACCACACATACATACTCTCTTCTTTTTATTCTCATTTTTTTTGGCATTTGGACTGTCCTAGGTATTACATATACCCAGGATGGGATTTATCACTAGGGTAGGTTCCTGCATACTTTGTCAATGACTGAATCCTTCTAGCTACAGTGTGTTCGAAGAGTTTAAACTAAGATTTTAAAGGCTGTGGTAGCATTCCTTTACAAAATAAAGCTGTCAGTCAATTTTGAATTTTCCTTTGACCACAGGGAGAATAAGGCTACTAGAATGATTAAAAATATTGCACAAGATATAAGACTCACTGATTATGGTGCTTGTTTAGTCATTTTTCATGTAGTACTCTCTTACATGTTTGGATCTGGAATCCGTCAAGGAAATAACGTTACACATATATATTTGGATGAATGAAACTTTGCGTGTCAACAATTATTGATGATATAAAATAAGGAAGAAAGGTCTGTGAATGATTATCAAATAATTATGAAAAAAAAGAATAAAAATGTTTTGGGGTTATTTCTTAAATGCCCATGCAACAATTTTCCACCATTTTTCTTGACTCCATTCTACGATATCAACTGAATTTTGTAATATAAAAGCATTAATATTGTGAAAATTAATATTTAACAATGTAAAGGTAACAGATTTGAATCTAGAGAGTAATGAGACTATTAGATGTCCAGATTAGACAGGCATCTGTTTTCTGCTACTTGGGAGAAGATAAAGTCCTTATCTAGGAAGGTTCACAAACTGGAGATTAATATTAACTTTATGAAAAAGACTGAGTTTAGAACTTGAAGTCTTTTATATCCTTACCCTCTCCTCTACAATCAACATACATGCATACATACTATGCACATACCACTTCTGCAACCCTTCCAAGAAGTCCTCATCCAAGCTTCATGGTATTTCTTCATGATTTTAACTATCCTCATGCAGACACTCAGAGCATGTGGGCTCTAGCCCAGAGGAGTTTTAGTAGCCTAACATTGGAATGTATTCTGCTTTAGGTACCATAGTGGGTATTATTGAGTTGCTAAGAAGAGAACCTTGCTTGCTCTCTTTGGTTCTCTATGGGGATATGAGACTCTCAAAAAACTCAAATGTAGTAGCCAGTCCTAAGTGTGCCAGGGTCTCAGTTTCACATATGACTTCGATCTTCAAGGAATTATCTAAGCTTCCCAAAACACAGTGTCCTCATCTACTAAGATAGCAATGAATCTGGGTTCTTGGATGCATCCAGGGCAAACATCCTTGACATCACTTTTAGAAAGAGGAAAAAAGAGGGCCAACAGACAGAGTGACAGAGCAATGCCTTTGGAAAACAAAAGACATCCATTAGAATTTATTTTCCCAGACATTTGAAGTTTACATAGATTAGGACAAAAACTTTTTAGCATGGTGTTCTCGTAGTACCTACCTGTGCTACTCTTCCATACTGGTCACACGTTCTCTTGTGCTGTTTCATATGCGGACAAAAATGGAATGATGTCTCATTCCAGTAGCCAGTAGCTACTTGATACATGCTAATTAGTAATTAAATATATAATTGCTGACTTATGCAGGAAATGTTAAACTGATTTCAACTTTATCCTACTGACATGATTATGTGTGAGGGAGTAGGGTGGCAGGATGGGGTGTCATTATCCCAAAGGTCTACTGTGATGTCCGGTGGTTCAGTTCTCAGTCTATGTCTTTGTTCTCCTTTTCCATGTGATACTGTGATCCCAGGAGCTGTCGTTGGCCTTTCTCTCATGTTGTTTGCTCCCTTTGCTGTAGCTGTTTTTATTTAATCTTCTGTGGGTTACCCAAACTTGTTAATAAATAATTGTATATTAAAACTGTCTGATGTCAACCAAGAACCTGAAAAGTTTAGACTGTATGGTATCTGGAAGGCCCTGTGGGGAAGATTTTGGGGATGTGGAAGCCTTTTGTTGATGTTGGTGATGACTCAGGATTGGGCTACTGAATAGCAGGCTGTTTTGCCCAAAGATGGTGATGAGGTGTTTTGAATGTTTCTGGCATGCAGTGAGTAGCTCCAAAAGGCTTACGTAAGAAATTGTGTGCTTCTGAAGAAGGATTTGCTCTTTCAGCCCTTTTCATGTCCACTACACTGTATTCTAGAACAAATTTACCTCTTGAGAGCCATCACTCCACTATCTTTAATGTATAGTGCTGTCATGGAGCCAGTTTGCTATCTCAGCGCTAGGAATGGGTACATGATCAGGCCCAATCAGGCAGAATGTTCCTTTTCCTGACCACAGAGATTCACTAAAGGAGGGGCATTTAACACAAAATAGGCCATCAGATTTCGCCTGAAACTTTAAGGAAACAGAAGCTCTTTCCACTGTCTTTGAAGATGGTAAGACAGATCTGGAGCTCCTGGGAAGTCACCACATGGGGAAACTGAAGCTGACTTGGAGGAGTACAAAACAAAGAAATAGAAAGTCCTAAAGATAAGTTTGAATGCCTGGATCCAACCATACTCTGTAAAGTTGGAATCATTAAAGCCCCTCCTCACTATTTATTTTCCAAAAGTACTTTGAATTGGATTTTATAACTTACAACCAAAAAAGGAATTTTTCCCTTCTGAACTTTTCAACATGGGAGATTTTACAACCTACCCTGGGAATATGTGGTCAGTTGCCCCAATATAATCATATCAGTCAAGAATTCTTAATTATGCATGACTTAAATTTTATTTTTCAGCAGTATCTCTGTAGGGTAACAAAATGACACCCCCCCCCCACCAAAAAACAAAACCAAAACAAGACAAAAAACCCTTATCAAAATCCAAAGACAAAAGCTCGATTAACCTTCTCTTTATAAAGACTTCTTCTTCTGCTTGAATATTGATTTTCAATTGTCCCTTAAACCTTCATATTAAATATTTTCTTTATTGTGCAACTTCAAAATTATTTACTTCTCGATATGTATATAAGTTAAACACTATTGAGCCATAATTTAATATGAGGATTTGTTGTTGAGCCATCTCAAAAGTCTTTATTGAAGATTTTACTGTGAATCAGTCCTGGCACCTGATCGTAAAATGCATTGCTGGATAGTGAGAGACCTGGCAAATGGTCACCTGGTGGCTGTTCAGTGGCCCTTGGGAAAGGTCCTGCTGGTCCTCTTACTAAGACCACTTTAATAGACAGGGACTAGTAACTATGTTACTAGGTGACTGGAGAAGATTCCGGTAGAATTGGCAAATGTAAACATGGGTCTTTCTCCGTGAAGTCACTTTTGCTCCACCTCAGAGACAATGGATTCACTTATTTCTCACCTCTCACTCTTGGGCTTTCTGCTCCCCACCCCCAATGGCACAGGCTCTAGCAAGCACCCATGTTACCCACTCTCCACACCCTCTCCCCACAGCTATGTCTGAATCTGCAAATGACTTTGTTCCAATTAAGACATAAGAAAAAAATATATAATTTCTAAGTCTCTTGGCCTGGTAATATGTATGTTGGGAGTTGAAAACAAGTGTGAAGCTTTTCTGCCCACCCCAGGCACTGCGGTCAAACAAATCAATTCAGCCTTCTGAAAGAGGCATCCATTGCCTAGTGATTATGTTTGTGTAAAGTCTTGGGGTCTTTGATCAAAGAATGGCATTTCAGGCCAGGCCCTAATCCTCATTGCCTTAAGGTGTTTAAATGAGTTTTTTAAAAAAGTTGATAACAGCTGGGACTTAAATTTGCCTTTGCCCAGCTTTTGTTTTGAAAGGGCTTCTATTATCCGTGGCTTCCCTTTTTCGAAGCAAAGATGGATCGTTGGGTAAACCAAAAAGGGAAAGAGGATATGGGAGGAAATGGGCGGAGACTCTGAATTAATCTTCTGAGGAAGAATGTTTGATCAGCAGGGAGGAGAGGATGCAAACCTCTGATGCTGACAGCAGGCACCTTTCTGACTAGGGTGTGATTGGCACCTTTGAAGCTTCAGACAGGAGCCAATGTCCAGTGGGTCGGGGGGCTTCCTCTGTCTGTGGGTGGTGGTGTTAATAATGTGGCAACTGGAAGGATTAATTGCAGACAAGCAGCAGGATTACGAGGAGGGCTCCTCAGCTCTAAAAGGAACAGTTCGAGAAAAGCCTCTGATCTGTCAGCCTTAGAGGAAATTAGTGGGGGCAGACTCAAGGAGGCTTAAAAAAAAAGGCATTTAGGATATTAAAGAGAAATGTGAAGAGGATATTGAAATAGGGCAGTAGGAGAAGGAACGTTGATCTCAAAAGGCAGTGTCCCCCTCTTCCTACTAGGAATTTCCACGATTTGTTCAGATTTCACAGATGCGTCTTCTTTTTATGGTCCAGCAGAGTGATTTTACTTGCATTGCAACAGGTTAGGGAAAGGTTATGCTGTATTCATGGTTACACCCAAGTTCCTGTGCAAAATGTGTTTGCTCTCCACCACCTGGCAGATCCAGAATCTCCTGAAGCTAAGGCTCCCAGTATAATTTTAAAACAAGTCAGAGCATTACTGACATCCTATCTGCATTAGCTATCTATTGTATATTTTACTTCTTACCCTTCTGGTTCAAGTCGAGATGTTGCCCATAAATCCTGTGGTACCATTAAAGAGGCCATTCATCACGCTTCCTAATGTGATTAATCAAGATACACCACAGTACCCTTAAAATGAGATCATTTTGATAAATCATGTATGACATGAAAAGACTTTATTCCTTTTAAGTGCAATTTAGACTGTAATTTTTTTTCTCATTTATGATTCATGGGAGAAACATGGATAAAATTCCCTTGCACAGTTACACCTTATCTATAGCAATAACTCAAAACTGCTTTTAGATGAAAATTCAGGGTCTTATTCACCAAAGCTGAATGCCAGCTCATTATTTTCTGGCATTCAGTAGTCCAAAAATAATGTCTGCACATTAAGGGGTATTCTCAAAAAGTTGGAATTGGCCAGGCACCAGGCACATCAATTACACTCGATCATCCTTAATAAGGAAGCAATATCCGATGTCCTCTTGGAGTTTTTGGAATTAGTAATGCTCAGCCTTCACCTTCCCAATTTAGAATGATTTGGAAACAAAAATGGTAGTAACAAAAAAGTACAGGGAGTTCCGCGGCTTAACATGACTCTTTTCTCTTGTGTAAAGCTCAAAGGAGGTATTTCTCCCGCCCCCTTGCCTCCCCCGCCCAAGTGGCATATGCTTTCTTTTTCATTTCCTTTTTCTTGTTTCACAAATGCAGCTACCATTTTGTTAGGTCGAGTGTTGTTTCTAAGTTGTATCTGTGATGCGAGCTTTCCCCTCACAGCTGTCACAATAATTTGGGAAGCGACATTCATAACCTCCAATAGAAAAATAATTTGAAAATGTGCCTTCTGGTGAGATCCATCAAGTTTAAGGTCACATTTTTGGTTAAAAGGCAGACACTGATGCTATTCATTAAGCTGAGAAATGGCTTGTTTTTCACTAATATTGAAATAAACTCTGGATGAATGTAGTCATGCTGGCATGCACTTATATAGAAAGCAAAAGGAAACACAGATATATTTAACTTGGTCATGTAGTGTCAACAGAGTTTTAGTTCTTTCTTGAGACAGGGAATCAGGAAGATTGGCTGAAACAAATGTGAACAACTAGAAGTTCATTTGCCTCTTTCAGAGGATGAGAACATTTAAAGAAGGATTCAGTGTCTAAGAGAAACAGACTCGCTTGTGTTTTTCCAAACACTGATACCTATGAAGAAGGACTTAATCAGCCTGTAATTCATTTTGCTGCTGTTATTAGGGATTTATTTGGGGAAGGAGATAAAAACCCTGTATTTGTGCTTAAGTAACCCTAGAATATACCTATCCTATTCATATTCACATAACGCAACAAAATAAAACTCAAATTTTGAGGAATATCATATCCATGCTGATGTTCTCCTAATACTTTAATCAGATAGATAGAAACTGGCTCAAACATTCCTTGCATATTATTCACATTTAAGTGAAATTTTGCGTGCCTTTATTTTTTCTAACATAAAGCATAAATTTAGAATATAAGGCCATTAAAGCCATACTTGCCTTTTTTAGGTTTCCGTTTCACATTTATGACTTTCTATTTTTTTCTAAAAAAGATCTGTAAATTTAAAAAATATGCATTTATCTCATTAAAAAAGTTTTCTAGTTTAGCAACCCTCAGCAAAACCCCAAAGAATGCAAGTTTAGAACGTAAATATTTTAAGACCCTATAAAATTGGCAGTATTTTTTCCCTTTAATACCACATTCATTTCATTCCAATTTTGTACTATGATTACATTTTCCAAAGCAGCTTTTCATGCAATACACAATTATTTCATAAGAGGTTGGGTAGGTCACCTCATTAAGCCTACAAAGATCGGCCTCCTGTGATCCCCACAAGTATCCTTGCATTTATTCCTAATTAAAATGGCCTTCCTAAATTTTCTCAAGTTTATCAATACAAATAACAAGCTAAGCAAAATATCCACAGTTGGAAAGTGAGTGGGGCAAGGTGACCTGGTCCACAAACCTCAAGCAGAGCCAACTGTGATATGTCCACAGTGGTGCCCTGCCACCTGTTGGCTTTGCTTACACATAACAGGATATTGATGTCCCTCACAGCGATGCAGTAACCCTCTCTGACCTCTGTCCTAGTTCATCACCCCTGAGAGAAAAGAAGGGGCCAGTTGAGAATTCCAGGCCTCCTGATTTCCCGGATCATTCATTTCCTTGGCCACATGTTTCTTCTGCTAATGCTAAAAATTTATTGCTGAGCACATTAAGGGCAGCACAAGTCCTTCCCTTCTTCTGGATTATTTCATAGTTTCCTGTCATAAGGAAATCCAAGAAGACATGTCCTCAGCGGATTGTGTGTGACAGTGTCTGCTTCTATCTCAGGAATCTGAGGCATGATGGATAAACTGTCAGTTTTGAAGGATGATGTTTTCTCCATATTTCCATTATAAACCGGGCTGTCATCTCCTAATAAATTTCTTACATTGGTATCAATTTATTTTTACAAGCAGAAGGTCTGATGTATTTGGGAAAGGCTCTGACAGCAGATCTGGCCTAGCTTGACAGAGCTGGCTCTACCTCATTTTGGAAAACTACTTTGGTTCCAAGGACAGAACTTGACCTGTAGCCTTCAAGAATAAAAAACTCTATGAGAGGAAGAGAGACACATGAGGCAAGTTCCTTCTTTTAAGCCAAAATAAATCAAGCCTCTAGGACTACCATGAGATATTATTATTTCTAAGTCAGCCCTACAAACCCAGATGAGAAATGCCATATGCAGCTATTTACTAAAAATAGACCATCACAATAGTGCTGTGAATCTATGGGCGAATTCAGATTATAATTAGGCTAAGATCTCACTACTTTTGCCCTTGGAAGGGATCTCGGTAGTGCTTTTCTGCTTGACAAGTGAGGACTAAAGTTTGTTTATGTAATAAATATTTTATTACAACTGATGTACGTGTTCCAGTTGTAGCTACTATGAAGGGTAGGAGAAGCCACGAAACATTGAAACAGCTCTCAAGAAACTTAAGTCTAGCTGAAGAGATAAGATGTTATACAAAATTAGAATGAAGAAAAAATAAATCATAGTTAATATTTAATGAACAATGCTAAGATCTTTGTCTTTTGCCTTATGTAATCTTCACGTTTATTGGGAAGACAGGTGGTATAGCATCATAATGGTTAAGACAGTAGCCCCTGGAGGCAAGCTGCCTGGATTTGTGTCCCAGCTCTGCCATGTACTAGTAACCCAAGATCCTACATGAGAACTTGGTCAAATTATTTAATTTCTCTGGGCCCCATTCTTCCTCATCTGTGCAACAGTAATAGGGATTACAACTGGCTCATGGAAGTGTTGTGAATATTGAATAAATTAATATATGGTAAGTGTTTAGCATGGTCCCAGATACAAAGTAAGCACAAATAAGTGTTAGCTATTTTTAACTATCATCATCATCATTATCATGACTATTATTACTATTATCACTTTATAATGGAGGAAAGTATGGCTTAAAAAGTTTAATTGTGCAAGGTCATAGAACCAGATGGAGCCTGGCTCTAAATCTTGATCAGTAAGGCATTCCAGTATAGGAAAGAGGGAAACAAGATATCCAAGTTGTAAATAAGTCAAGGACAGAATCCTTGAAGCTTAATTAGCTTTTTTTCTTACTACTCTTTCCATTCCTAAACCATAACATAGCCCTTTTCTCTATAGCCTCAAACATGCTGTAGATGTTATTTAATAAGGGTTATATATAGTAGTGTGCTGGTAAATGTTCAAGTACCAGCTCTCTGGGAAAAGAATTATGCATGTATATGTGTACATAAGCTTATCATAATTTTTATGTATATAAAGAATAAGTAACACAATTTAAAAATAAAATTTAAATGTATAATACTTTTTGTTATAAATTCCATTCATCCAATTGATTCTCATAGAATACTTTTGATTATTTTGGCCAAACTCACATATCCAGGCCAACCTAAGATTGCAAGTGATGAATATCAACTATTTTCCTTTATTACTGAGCATGTCAGAATGTCACCATTTTGTCAATGATATAAGCAACTTCTTTACTGAATCAAATATTTTTTTTTAATATTGGACAAATATGTCTAATTTTTTTGTACTATTTACACTGTAGTGGCTACAGACACAATATACTTTTAAGTTTAACCTGCATCATTAACATTTTTATCACTTTCTTAAGTTTAGTAAATCAATAAAATAATAATCTCTAATTTGTAACATTTGCCAATTTCTGCTGTAAATACTCCCACCATGTCCGATGTCATGCTCCAAAATGACATCACTGAAGAGCTGGGAAGGAATGTGAAGGAGGACATCATTACAGAGCATTTTCATGATGTAAATACAATAGACATAAATAATTCCAAGAGCATAAATAATAGTAAAATTTTGTAAAATAATTAGGAAGTGATGAGTTATATTACCTTGACTTTTAATGTAATTTATCCAATTTTAAGTGTACATAATTTCATTTTAAATAATGACTGTGTTTAATAACTGGCACAGCTTGTACAAGTTGACTCCAGACACCACTGGTTATTTCAACCCCAAAGGGCCAGAGACATAAATCACACTGGTAACAAAAATCTTTCAATTTTTGCTTGTTAACTTTTAACTCTTACAAATTTTATATCTTTAAAAATCACAGTTCATGTACTATTTTTATATTTACTGTGTTCACTTAATGTTATGTGAAATATTTGCCTAGTTCTCTTTTATATTATAATTTTATATGGTTCCCATATGAAAATATGATTATTTCCACAATGCCCAATCTTTAGATTGTTCTTTTTTCTTGTTATATAAATGCTTGCTAAAAATATTTTGAAAGACACTGCTCTAAATGATCTGTAAGGTCTTTAAAAAATGTTACAGTCTATGATGTGATTATTTATATAAAGGTCCACAAAATGCCCAAGCCGTAGCCCTTTCTTCCTTTAACCATTCCTGGTTCTTTCGACCTGCATTCTAGCTTTCCTTCTTCCTTCCTCCCTTAAATATTTCTGAATTACAACTCTGGACCTGATGCCAGAACTGGCAGCACTGGGCCCCCTTTAGATTAGATAAAAACAATGGGAAGCTCCAGGTTGTTGTCTACAAAGAGCTTCCTTATTCCAGAGAGGCCTTTGGCATCCCCCACTCCCTACCCTGCACTCTACCCCTTCTCTGACTGCCTTCTGGTCTGAATTTCACTTTAGCTCCCTAACTTAGCTGAATGCTCAGCTTTTGCCCCAGTTCTGCCATTTGTCCCTTTGGGTTCTCTCTTGGTGTCTTGGTTACTGACTCACCCTCATCCCTATCTTACCTGTTTTTTTTTTTTTTTTTTTTTTCCTTTCAATTTCTTGGCTTTTGGCTCTGGACAAGGTATTGCTGTTCCTGCATCCACCCCTGTCCATCATTCCCAATACAATGCATCTATGGTGGAAGCTTTCTGTCTTGCTTCACAGTGAAAGGCCTGGTGCCTTGACCTGTGAGCAGATTGGAAGACTCTACCTTCAGGCTTGTTCTTTGGCTTCCAACTTAATTCTTCAGATGCTGGCAAGTCTTTACCTCTGATTCTGTCAACTTGGCTCACATTTTTGTGTCGAATTACAATCATGGTGTATGGTTTTGTCTTTGACATTAAAATGTTTTATTCATTTAGCATCGTGCATCGATTTCTTTCTGTTTTTCTGGCAGCATGCTGGGTACCTGGATTAATCGTTTAGTTAGTCTTGGAAGTTAATATAGTTAATCTTGAAGCTGTTTGTTAGTTTGAATAAAAAACAAGCAAAGATGTAATTACTGTTCCATGTGTTCAAGTACCATAATAGAGGTCAGGGACAAAATTCTGTGATAATTCAGAGTATAGGGAATCATGTTATGAGTTGGTGACTCTCAATAACCGGTATTAATCATTCTTATAATTTTTTTTTGATGATTTGGAAATAGAACCAAGGTCCTCATTTTACTTTTCTTGGTATTCCCAGCACAGGGCTTGCCATATGGTAGGTAGTTATTAAATGCTTGATAACTAAATGAATGATGCTTTTTCTTATGAGAGAAAATAAATGTTTTTAGACGAGTCAGCTTTATACCACTGTTTCAGGGAATGAATTGTGATGAAAAGTGAAGATTGCTTTTACTTGAAAGAGGCTGACAAATTTCCCAGACCTAGGATCACTTTATGCGGTGTATGATTTAAGGGTGAGTGAGCATGCCAAAGCGCTCCACTTGAGCTGAGTGATGGGGAATGAGTTGTAGAGCTGTGGTCTGAGATGGTATTTTGTGAAAAATAGTAGGAGATTTATGGCTATTAAACAACTTCGTAGCCACCCCTTCTTGTTTTGAAGCCTGCCAAATCTCTCTCCTCCTGTGGTCTGTATCATGTTCTTTCAGGGCATCCATGATATTCAGAAATATCCATGGGAATGCAGGTTTCCACAGAATGCACCCAATGGGAAGGGGCTTGAATTTTACATATTCATCTAAAGACATTTGTTTTCTATAACCACAGAGTAAAATTCTCACTTTGCAAGTCTCTTGTAGAGAGTACTGTACTTTAATTGAATCTTTTCCAAAAAGGTTGCCAAAGTTCTACCTTCCTTTCTGTATTATAGAAATTGCAGAGTGCAGTATATTGTGACTATTATCATTATTGATGTGAGTTTAAAAAATTATTAGCAACTCTCAAATTGTGAGTAGGAGAAGAGAACAGAAAACTTCAGTATGCTTTGACAAATCTTAAGCAAAAGGACTTCCTAAGCTGGAATGAGGATTTTAAGCCTTGGTATAAAGGAGATATATATTTACTATTATTTATCAACTTTCTCCATTCTATTGTTACACTCAATAGCGTTAGAAGAAACAGAAATGGGATATTTCATCACAAAAAGTCAACCAGAGATGGCCCTTATTCATGTTGTGCAAGTTCTGGAAAATCGTTACAGGAAATTTCCTGTAATTATGGGTTCATAGTAATATAAGACTGAATGGATCAGAGATGAAACAGGGGTCTTTGTTTTTTCAATGCTCATGTTTAATTTTGGATAATTTCAAAAATATAGACAAGTTTTTAAATTTCTGTAATTTTCTAATGTTTTGACATATTTGTTTCAAGTCTTGTCTCCAAATAAAAGAAATAGACCTTATATATGAATTAGAAGCTCCCCTACATCCCATTAGCTCCAGTCCTATTATTCTGCTCACAGGCAGAGGCAACCATTTCCATAAACTTAGTGTATAACTTTTATAATATTTAATTTTTAATTTTTTCAATTTTTATAATATATTTTATTTAACTCAATGTATTCAAAATGTTATTTTAACATGTAATCAATCTAAAAATAGTGATATATGTCATATTCTTATTTTTCATATTAAGTTTTTAAAATCCCATGTGTATTTTATACTTACAGCATTTTTCA
Organism: Eidolon dupreanum; assembly: GCA_028627145.1. NCBI lineage: Eukaryota > Metazoa > Chordata > Mammalia > Chiroptera > Pteropodidae > Eidolon > Eidolon dupreanum. The sequence goes on from CM053506.1 coordinate 45,348,193, forward strand.
GTTTATACCAGCCATATTTCAAGTGCTCAATAACCACATGATCTCATGGCTACCATATTGGACAGTGCAGTTATAGGCAATGAAGAGCTATTGAAACTTTTTTCTCCCAATAACTTTATATTTAAAACATTTTACTTTGAAATATTTTTAGTTTTACAGAGAATTCTCAAATGCCCTTTATCTATTTCCCTTAATTGTAATGTTTTTATTTTTTTTTTATTTTACAACTCTTTGTTCCTTTTCTACTTTTTGAGAGTTTTTCTCCATTTCTCTTTTTTTTTAAAAAAAAAATGGTTATAGAGTACATATTTTTATTGTGATATTTATTTGTTTTTCAAAGTTTTTTAAAAAAACTTTATATTAGTTTCAGGTATACAGTGCAATGGTTAGTTATTTATATAATTTATGAAGTGATCCCACCAATGAGCACTCATCTGGCACTACACACAACCACTACAGTAATATTGACTATATTCCCTACGCAGTGTTCTAAATCCCTGTGACTGTTTTGTAACTACCAATTTATACTTCTACATCCCTTTACCTCTTTCACCTAGTCCTGCAACACTCCTCCTTTCTGGCAATCACCAGTTTGTTGTCTCTATCTGAGATTCTGTTTTCATTTTAGTTTGTTCATTTCTTTGGAGAAATACCTATTCAAGCCTTCTGCCCATTTTTTAATGGGATTGCTTGGTTTTTTTTTGATGTTGTTGAGTTGCATGAGTTCTTTAAAAATTTTGGATATTAACCCCTTGTCAGATGTATCATAGGCAAATATCTTATCCAATTCAATAGGATGTCTTTTTGTTTTGTTGATAGTATCTGTTGCTGTGCAAAACTTTATATTTGATGTAGTCCCATTTGTTTATTTTTTCTTTTGTTTCCTTGTCTGAAGAGATGTTTTCTTCTAGGATTTTTATGGTTTCGGGTCTCACATTTACATCTTTAACCCATTTTGCATTTATTCTTGTATATTATGTAGGAAGGTGGTCTGGTTTCTCTCTTCCTTTTTTTTTCTTTTTTTTTTTTTCATGTATCTGTCCAATTTTCCCAACACCATTTGTTGAAGAGACTGTCTTTATCCCATTGTATATTCTTGCCTCCTTAATCATAGATTAAATGACCATATAGGTATGGATTTATTTCTGGGCTCTTTGTTCTGTGCCATTAATCTGTGTGTCTGTTTTATACCAGTGCCATGCTGTTTTGATTACTATAGTCTTGTAGTATGGTTTGATATCAAATAGTGTGATACCTCCAACTTTTTTCTTCTTTCTCAAGATTACTGTGGCTGTTCAGGAACTTTTATGGTTCCACATAAATTTTTGAATCATTCGTTCTACTCTGAAAAATGCCATTGGTATACTGATAGGGTCTGCATTGACTCTATGCATTGCTTTGGGTAGTATGGCCATTTTAATGATGTTGATTCTTCCTACCCATGAGTACAGTATATGCTTCCATTTATTTGTATCTTCAGTTTCTTTTTCAATGACATAATTTTCCAAGAACAGGCCTTTTACCTTCTTGGTTAATTTGATTCCTACATATTTTATTGTTTTTGATACAATTTTAAATAAGATTGTTTTTTTTAATTTCTCTTTTTGATAGTTCATCATTGGTATTTAAAATGCAACTGATGTCTGAATATTAATTTTGTATCCTGCTACTTTACTGAATTCATTGATCACTTCTAACAGTTTTCGGTAGAATCTTTAGGGTTCTCTAATACATAGTATCTTGTCATCTGAAAACCATGACATCTTTACTTCTTTTCCAATCTGGAAACCCTTTTATTTCTCTTTCTTGTCTGATTGCTGTAGCTAGGACTTTCAACCCTCTGTTGAATAGAAGTAGTAAAAGTGACCATCCTTGTCTTGTTCCTGATCTTTTAGCCTTTCCCCATTGAGTACAATGTTAGCTGTAGGTTTTTCATATTTGGCCTTTATTATGTTGAAGTATGTTCCTTGTATTCCCACTTTGTTGAGAGTTTTTATCATAAATGGATGCTGGGTTTTGTCAAACGCTTTTTCTGCATCTATTGATATAATCGTATGACCTTTATCTTTCAATTTGTTAATGTGATGTATCATATTAATTGATTTGCAAATATTAAACCAACCTTGCATCCCAGGAATAAATCCAACTTGATCGTGGTGTATGATATTTTTAATGTATTGCTGAATTAAATTTGCTAATATTTTGTTGAGGACTTTTACATTAGTGTTCATCAGAGATATTGGCTCTAGTTTCCTTTTTTTGGTACTGTCTTTACCTGGTTTTAGAATCAGGGTAATGATAACCTCATGAAAAGAGTTAGGAATCCTTTCCTCTTTTTGATTTTTGAAATAGTTTGAGAAGAACAGGTGTTAATTCTTCTTTGAATATTTGGTAAAATTCATCTATGAAGCCTTCCAATTCAGAATTTTTGATTTTTGGAAGTTTTTTGATTACTGATTCAAAGTCATTGGTGGTGATCAGTTGATTCAGATTTTTTGTTTGTTCTTGACTCAGTCTTGGGAGATTGTATGTTTCTAGGAATGTACCCATTTCTTTTAGATTGTCTAACTTGTTGGCATTTTAGTTGTTCATAGTATTTTCTTATAATCCTTTGTATTTCTGTGGAGTCCATAGTTACTTCTTCTTTTTCATTTCTGATTATTTATTTGGGTCTTCTCTTTTTTTTTTCTTGTTGAGTCTGGTTAAAGTTTATCAGTTTTGTTTATCCTTTCAAAGAATCAGTTCTTGGTTTCATTGATCTTTTGTATTGTTTCTTTTAGACTCTATTTTGTTTATTTATGATCTGATCTTTATTATTTCCTTCCTTCTACTCACTTTGGGTTTTCTGTGCTATTCTTTTTATAGTTCTTTTAAATGTAAGTTTAGATTGTTTATTTGAGATTTTTCTTGTTTCTTGAGATAGGCCTGTATTGCTATGAATTTCTCTCTTAGGACTGTTTTCACCGTGTCCCATAGATTTTGAGTTGTGTTTTCATTTTCGTTTGTCTCTAGGTATCTTTTGATTTCTTCCTTGATCTCATTGTTAATCCCTTTATTGTTTAGTAGCTTGTTGTTTAGCTTTCATGTGTTTGTGTATTTTCCAGTTTTTTTCTTGTAGTTGATTTCTAGTTTCATAACATTGTGGTTAGAGAAGACACTTGATATGATTTCAGACTTCTTAGTTATTGAGAATTGTTTTGTGGTCTAACATGTGGTCTGTCCTGGAAAATGTTCCATGTGCACTTGAGAAGAATGTATGTTCTGCTGATTTGGGATGAAATGCTCTGAAAATATCAATTAAATCCATCTTGTTTAGTATGTCATTTATGGCTGCTGTTTTCTTATTGATTTTTTGTCTGGAAGATCTGTCCATCAGTGTCAATGGGATATTAAAGTCTCCTATTATGAATATTACTGTCAATCTCTCCCTTTATGTCAGTCAATAATTGCTTTATATATGTAGGTGCTCTAATGTGGGGTGTCTCTATGTTTACTCCAGTTATGTCCTCTTGTATTGATCCCTTTATTCTTATGTAATGACCTTCTTTGTCTCTTATTATAGCTTTTGTTTTAAAATCTATTTTGTCCTATATAAGTATTGCTACCTCAGCTTTTCTTAATATTTCCATTTGCATGAAATATCTTTTTTTTTTTACTCCTACAGCACCTGGTCTTCCTAGGTGGTCTCCCATCCAAGTACTAACCAGGCCCGACCCTGCTTAACTTCCAAGATCAGATGGGATCAGGCGTGTTCAGGGTGGCATGGCCATAGACTGAAATATCTTTTCTATCTTTTTACTTTTAGTCTGTGAGTGTCATTTGATCTGAGGTGGGTCTCTTGTAGACAGCACATGTATGAGTCTTGTTTTGCTTTCTTATCCATTCAGCTACCCTATGTCATTTGATTGGTATATTTAATCCATTTACATTTAAAGTGATTATTTATAGGTACATAGTTATTGCCTTTTTATTATTTGTTCTTACGGGTTCCTCCAACCATTCTTCTTTTTACAAAAGTCCCTTTAATATTTCTTGTAATTCTGGGTTGTTGGTAATGAATTCCTTTAGCTTTTTCCTGTCTGAGAAGCTCTTTATCTCACCTCCCATTTTAACTGATAGCTTTGCTGGGTAAAGTAGTCTTGGTTGTAGGTTCTTGTTTTTCATCACTTTGAATATTTTATGCCAATCTCCTCTGGTCTGCAAAGGTTCTGTTGAAAAATCAGCTGACATTCTTATGAGAGTATCCTTATAAATAACTACCTGCTTTTCCGTTGCTGCTTTTAGGATTCTCTTTGTTTCCAAAATTTGGCATTTTAATGATGATATGTCTTGGTGTGGGTCTATTTGGGTTTCTCTTGTTTAGAACTCTTTGCTCTTCTTGGACTTGTGTATTTATTTCCTTCACCAGGTTAGGGAAGATTTTTGTCATTTTTATCTTCAGATATTTTTCAATCCCTTGCTCTCTCTCTTCTTTTTCTGGTACCCCTAAGATGCAGATATTGGTATTTTTGACATTGTCCCAGAGGTCTCTTAAACTTTCCTCATTTTTTAAATTCTTTTTTCTTTTGCTGTTCCAGTTGTGTGTTTTCCGCTACCTTGTCTTCCAACTCTGTTTTGATACTTCTCTTCTTCATCTACTCTACTATCGATTTCTTCTAATGTGTTTTACATTTCAGCTATTGTATTCTTAATGTCTGACTGGTTCTTCTTTATGGTTACTATGTCTTTTTTTTTTTTTTATACTTAGTATCTCTCTGTTGAAGTCCTCACTGAGATCATCTATTTTCCCCCTAAGTTCATTGAGCATCATAACTGGTGTTTTGAACTTTGTCCCTGGTAGGTTGCTTGCCTGCATTTCATTTAGTACTTTTTCTCTTGTTGTTTCATTTGCAGAATGTTTCTTTATTTTCTTATTTTGCCTCTCTGTGTTCAATTTTATGTATTAGGAAGATTTGTTATGTCTCTGAGTTTTGACCAGGTGGCCTTATGTAGTAGGTATCCTGTGTGGCCCAGTGGTGCGGTCTTCCTGATCCCACGCACCAGGGGCTCTGGGCATATTCCTTGTGTGATTGTGTGTGTTCTCCTGTTGTTGCTAAGCCAAGATTGCTGTTAGCATGTCAGTGGATGGGACTGACTTGCAGGCTGACTATTGGGATTGGCCATGCCAACAGGGTATGAGCTACTGTGGGGGGGGATTGACCTCATGAAGTGGGATTTGTCCCAGAAGTCTCGTGTACCTATTGAGATCACCCTTTAGTTGTGCCACTTATGGGGCTAGTCAGGTGGTGTTCTGTTGTGGTCTGATACTAGTCTTCAGGTGTGTTGGTTCTGTGCCCTCTTAGGAGGGGCTCCTGTGTAGACCAAGTCAGCCACTGCTTTGATTGCTCGGGGCTACCCGTTAGGAGCTACTAAGCAATACACAGTGGTTGCTGCCTATACTGGATCTGGAGGCAAGTAGGAGAGAAAACCTGTGAGCTGAGGTCATTTACCCCCCATTATAGGGCCTAGGTGGCTTAGCAAAAGGACCAATGCACCTCAAGACCTGGAACTGCCTGCCAGCTGCCTGTATGACTCCACGGCTGGAAAAGCATTTGGGTGTTATGCAAGTTGAGTGGGGTGAGGACTCAGGGAGTCACTTGGGTAAAGCAAGTGAGTTTCACCTGGCCAATGCAGAGTAGGTTTTCATGCCTGTGCTGAGGCTGCAGCTTCAGATTGCAGCAAGGCCAGCCATTGTCTGTCTTGGGTCCTCAGACCCCTGCAATCCACTCAAGAGGTACTGCAGCTCATTCTGGCATGAGCAGCCTGCCACCAAAAGGCTCCCCCGAAATGTGTGGGTCTTGTGAGCTGATGGCTGCTTACTGCCAATGAATGTGTGGTCTAGGGAAGGTGCAAGGTGAGGTTGGCTGCTCAGCAACGGGCCTCCATGGGCAATTTGTGGGCTGGGTGGGGTGGGGCCCCAGGGAGACATGGGGTGGAGTGGGTGATCTCACTGGGCCAATGCAGTTTCAGAATTAGCTGTGCAGGGGCAGGGTTCAACACAGGCAAGATGGCGCCCACCTGTAGACTGCTAAAGAGGGGGCCTGACAGAGGATCAAAGGCAGCTGTCCTTCTAGCCCTTTCCTGGCCCCACACAACTCAGTCTTTCCTTGTATATCTCTTGTGCCTCCCAAGTCCCTGATCCTCCGCTGGAGCCCAGGGTGAGTGTCTGCATGTGAGTAAGTCTGTGCATGGGCCCTTTAAGGAAATGTCTGCATTTTCAGGTTCCTTCCATCTTGCCCAGATGGCCAGAGTCCCCAGTGGTTTTTACAGTCAGATTTTGTGGGAACTCCTCTTTCTGGGACTGGAAACTTGACCTGGGGATTCCCTGTGTGAGGCTAGAGCCCTTCATTCCTCTGCAGCCACATTCTCCCTTTTGTGGGTATGGGACCAGCCTGCTTCACATCTTCACCTCTCCTACTGGTCTCCATATGCCTTTTCCTTTATATCCTCAGATATATGTGTTATTATCAGCTAGTCTTAAGGTGGTTCTCCAAGTTGTATGTTTTATAATTTGATTGTAATTTTAATGCGGTCGTGGAAGCAGGTGAACCCTGCTTTTACCTAGCCTGACTTCTTGTCCGTAACTCCTTATAATTTTTAGATGTTTACATAAACACATGAGATCAAAGGACTACATATTTACATAAATCATATTATGTCACATTTATCATTTTGCAACTTGCATTTTTACTCTGTATTAAATTTTTAGACCTCTTCAAAATGAGATATATAAATCATTGGTTTATTGCTCTTAAATACTAAATATTATTCCATCATATGAATATACAACATTTTGTTTATTTATTTTCCTCATCGACAGATGTTTGAATTATTTCCAATTTGTTCTGTTATAAATAATGCTGTAGTGAACATTATTTTATGTTCTACCTCATAGACTTGAGTGAAATTTTCCATAGTGTATATATTTTAAATAGAATTGCTGTACCAGTTTTTAATTTTATCAGTTACTGCTGAATTACTCTCTAGAGTAGTTAATCAATGTATATTCCTACTGGCAATGGATGAGAAGATAGGAGTTTTATTTCCTTCATCTCTGTAGCACTTGTTACTGTGAGACTTAAAAGTTTGTCAATATGATGAGTGGAAAAATTGTATCTTGTTTTAATTTGCATTGCCTTTAGCACTAGCAGATTTGTCCATTTTTTCTTTTCTTTATTGACCATTCAGGTTTTCTCTTCTTTGAATTGCCTGACATTTCCTTTATCCATTTTTATATATTTTTTTTATTTACTGAGGGACACATATATTCTGGACACTAATATTTTATTGTAGATGTTATAAATATCTTCTACCAGTGGTAATTTAAAAAGTAAAATGTAAAAGTATAATTCTTGCCATAGGTAATTAGGAAGTTTGGCAAGGACTTAAAGATTTGAGAGGATTTGTAGTTTTGAAGATTTAGATTCACACAAATTTTCCTATTCTCATTTTAGGCATATCTCCATAATTCTTCAGGTGAAAAACAAAATAAAACATTTTTAAAATTATTCTACCTATGTTTGTATGATCTCTTACTATACTATGGGTATATTGCTTTAGTTTCAAAAAGAGTTCTTTATTCTTGGGGAGACAGTGTGGAAATTTAAGACACTGGCTTGTCCACTTTTGTTGCATGATAATTGTGCTTTTCTGAATCCTGCTTCTAAGCATAACATTCAGATCACATGGACTTCATTTTGCTAAAAGCTAATTCAAAGATACAGTAGTTAAAATCTTGATTTGTAGTAGTTTTCCTAAACATCCAGCCATGGAAGTTCCACAAAAAGGCATAGTTGGCAAAACCATTCTTTTCCTAGATTCCTTTCCATGACTTGAGTTTACAAATGGACACTGAGTTGAAAAGTAATTAAATGCTAGGCATAGAATGATGATTTCAAGATAGAACTCAAGCTGCACAGTTTTTGGTTTGATTACAATTGGAAATAAAACAAAATAGCTATTTTACTCTTGGTTACAAAACTCTAATGTTTTGCCCAGTCAGAGGTATTTGCTGAAAGGTAGTTTCTTCCAGTAATTTTAGGACAAGCTGTCATTAAATTGTCAACAGCCCAAACTGAGATTAAAAGTACCAAGAAATATCATAATATAGCAACATAAGATTTATAGTTGAATTTTAGGCTTTTTAAGCAATGAGGTGGAGCAGAAACATTGACAGAGAGAAATACGGCCTCTTAATGGAGGAAATATAGTAGATTTGTGGAAGGACGGCCCGTATACTGCCACCCCATACGTTCTGCCTCAAGCATTGAATAGATGCCATATTTAGAACACTGTCACTGTGTCTCATTTATCATATAGGGATTACAGGAGACCTTGAATGCCAAATGGAAAAACACATGGTGACTCTAGTATTTGAATTTTAATCTAATTTCTGACTCTTTTATATTGTTGCAGCATCCTAAGTATCTAATGATATAGTATCTAGAAAGTCTTATCTACTTTTTAAAACATTTTTCATGGTGACTGAACTTTTATCTTTCTGGACCCAATACCCTTAAATCAATTTTAAAAATCATATATTTTCTTTGGAGCTGGAGTGAAGTATGCTACTTGAAATCTGTGTCTACCTTAGGGACAGAGCTTCTGATTTCACACCATTCAGAACTCTTTATATAAGTCTCCACTGAAAGCTGCTTAATCAAACATCTCAAATGTCAGAAATGGGGTTTAAAGGGTTTTTCTAGCAAGTAGGTCTAATCTCCTACTTAGATTTGATTCCTATAATGTAGATAATCTCTTTGGAGAAAAGGCCTGCTCCTAGCAGGGCAAATATATCCCATAGAATATATTTCCTATTCCAGAAAGAAAAATCTACTTTAATGAAATTTACTTTTTCATGAAGCTTGGAAAGGTTGTAAGCTTAGGATTTTGATCCTAGCAGATGTTCTTTTTTGGATATTAAAAAAAAAGTAGCATTTGATTCAGAAGTCTCAATAAGAGTTGCAGTGTTGATGCTTTTTGCTATAAGAAGCCACTCTCAGGTTGTGACATACTGGTCATCAGTTTTGAGTGACAACTGACTTCATGGCTATGGTCCTTTCTTCCTGCCTTAGCCCCATGTCTATAGAGTTAGGGAAAGAGAATAGTTAGTAGGCTAGGTCACACTATATAGAGAGTTTTAAGGTTAAAGAGCTGTTTGTATACAATAAAACTCATCATAGATATATTTCATATCATTTTCTTATAGGCCTTGGAATAGCAAAGTTTTGCTGGTAATCATTATAGTCTAAATTTTAGATGGATTTTTCAATGCTCTTGTTAAACTTAGCCAGAACCCCAGTTGCACAGTCCGCAAGGGCTTGTATCCTTCCGTATGGTCACTTCGTCCTTTGGAGTCTCTCAGTCTCAATGCCACTGGGCTCATATAAATCAGCCCTGTTTTTCCTATCCACCCTGAGGGCAAAGTTCAACCTCTTCTCTGGTTTCCATAGAAATCTACTGACAGCGAGCATTTAATCCATGGGAATGACTGGAAGAAGGCCTGTGACAGAAATCTAAGTCTGCATCATTTCCTGTCTTCAATCTTTCATTTTTCCTTCTTCTTCCTGTGGTTCAGCACACTAAACAAACAACTCCTTTGTCTCAGAGCTCTTCCACTTATATTGAGGCCCCTCAAAGCTTTGTATTCTACCATACAGTATATATTATCTCAACACAGACAACTCTTGAATCCTAAAAAGAGTCTCAGTCAATAATATTTTCTCCAAACCTAGATGCCGAGGAGACATGTTTGGTAAACGAAGATATTTAGTGTTTGGTGTTTCACACTGACATTTGCTTTTATCATGCAGGCTTCCAGTGACAGCATTGCTGCCTCTCCGGAGTGCCACTATACACCTCTGCCTTCTGCTTCCAGGGAACTCACCAGTCACCGAGGTAGGAACTCAGCTTTTTATTGCTCTCAGTGGTTGCAGGGAGGGATGCTTGGCTGTGCACAGCTCTGGGCTCATGACTGCTGCCTCGGCACTTTAGAAGGAACAAAATGCTTTTCAAGTCCTTGATGAGAAAACCATGCTTGTCAAACCTACTGACTTTAACTCATATTAAACAGAATTTAGTGGCAGTCTACTGGTAAGGCAAATAAATCCATGGTATAATATAATTTTATAATTTTTTTTCTTTAAATAAAGAAATTATAGTACTTACAAATTACTATGTAGATTATTACCTCCAGCAAAAGGAATATTGAGACACTCACCAATATTTGTAAAATTGTCATTGTTGGGGAGTATAGTAATTGAAATCTGTAATTTAAGAATGAATGAACTCTACATTACAGCTTAAAGAAATTCCAATTTACCTGCAAACATTGAAGAGAATGAATGTGTAGTTTTCCCTGAGTTTCTGATTCTTGAAACATTAATTTGACTTACCCCGTTTTTTAAAACCCTTGAATTCTTATTGTCATCTCTAGAGTCATTATGTAATATAATTTTAAAATGTCTTATCCCTAAGCTGGCTGCTGAAGCCAAGGACTATGTGATCACCTTTGTTGGAATTGGTTATAACAGGAAGAGGCCATGCAGTATAACTTGTTTACTCTGTTTTATCCTGGATATGTCTACAGCCACGTTTCCTAATTGTGAACGTACCTTCCACAGATAAGTAAGAGCAGGCTTAGACTAAGGGTATTATGTACTTTAAACATCATTTCCACAAGCAGGAAATTCCCCTTGTACATGCAAGGGGCACTAAATAAAGACCGTTCCAGCTTTGTCATCCCCACTATATTGCATGGTTGATAGGCAGGATGAAAGGCTGTAGAAGTGCCCAGAAAATTGTGGAACTGGTCCTCTGAGAAGACATGTGGGCTGTGGGCAAATGGCTCATTTCTGCAGGAAATGATCAAGAGAGTAATGCAGCATTCCAGTTGTCTGTGACTTGGGCTTGTGCTATATCTTTGATGAGTGGGCACAATAGAACTTTTCTACATTTAAATATATGTTGGTTCAATTAGGGGTCAGTTGTGATTCTATTCATTAAGTGTCAATTTTTTGAAAATCAATTTTGCTCAAAGACAGTTAGAATAAATAGCTGCCAACAGGTTATATTTCGAGAGGCATGAATAGGTCTCCTTCACTAAATGTCCTTATGAAGGTTTTAAGCACATATCCTGTTAGAATCTTTTCTTTAATTCCCCTAGGCAAATAATGATACTGTGTTTAGAATGAATAACAAATTAACCCTAGCATCATATCCTCATAGATTTATTTATTGGTTTCTTATATACAAATAAGGGTAATTTTACTGTACAGCCTATTGAATACATTGCATAGTAACTGAAGTCTCAGAGCCCTCAAGCTTACTTATTAAAGTTGACTTGCCCACAAAATTAAGATTTCACAACAAAAGGACATGATCAGATAAATGTTAATCATTGATAAGACAAAGATCATCTGTCATTGTAACAGTAAAATAACAAATCTGAACCTTGAAAAGATCGAATATAAATGATAAGTTCTGAAGATATATTGAGTAGTATTTGGAATATGGAAAAATACCTAAGTTGGTTAAAATGAAAATAGGTGCCCTTGGATGATATCAGAGACTCTTTAAAGAGAGCCAACAGTGAATGTCTAGATTTTACAGAGGAACAGTCCTTAACATTTAATGCATTTGTTGCATGATCATTACTAAGGACTTGGATGGTGAAAAAAGCAAGTCAGCATCATGAAGTGATGGCTGGGTCTTTTGGGCCCATGTTCATGAGGAGACCAGTAAAGAAAGAGGCAAACAAGCTCATTAAGTCTGAATTATTATTGAACTGGTCTGTGTAGGGAAAAGATGAGGCAGACATATTTCAGCTTGGCATGAATCATACAATGATCAATAAGGAAAACCATATTTTTTGGCACCAAAAATGAAACTGCTTAGTGTCATCTTATTTTTTATATTTCAGTTAAACAAATTATTCTAAATTTCTGATCATGTAAATTAGCAAACTATTTGATCACCGTTTGTTAATACCCTCATGGAAACAGCTTACAAACATTTATCCAGAGAGGTATTTTCACACAGTGAAGGCAAATTACATCAATTCTCTCAAGTGAAATCCTCCATGATGTCTGAAACTTGGTCTATAAAATCTTAAATGCAAGTTCTCTTTGCAAATAATTTTTGATTCATCCAGTTCCCAATCTCTTTTCATTCCGCACCGACAACTATAAAAACCAGTGGGCAGTAGTTCATGTGAAAATTGCTATTTTTCTATACATGCCATTTTCCCTTGTCCTTTTATGTAACTTCAATGTCGAGTATGATAGGCCCAAGATTCATGTCCTAAGGAGTCTAGATTCAAATGCAAAGAAAGTCTTGGCCCAGAATAATGATCAGAGATAAGAGAGTCCATTTTTCCATCTGTAATTTACAGATAATCTGTACATCATAATGAGAGTAATGCACAATACTTTATGTTTCCTACATGAAATTTTTTCTGAGGTTATCTGTTTCGATTTTTCCCTTTCTAGAAGTACTTATATGTTTCTATTTACTTAGTGCAATTGTTCATATTCTGCTTTGTATAATAGAGATCAGGCAAATGTACATCTCGAACTTCTCATAAGTGAAATCTCTCTGAGGGGCAATAGAAATTTGAACCCTTTTCTTTCACTCCAGTGACTCTTACGCATTCTTTAGGTATCAGCTTAAGTATCACAGCTCTAAGAAGGATTCTCTGATCCCACCCAACACATTCATATTAGGTCACTTTTAACTTTTCAGGGACTTTCTTCCTAGATAGGTTATAAGCTCTTGGGGAGAGTAGAGGAGATTGTATCTGTTTGCTCACCACTATATCTGTGGTGCCTGTCTCAGGCCTCCTACTTAATCGGATCACAGTAAATATTTGTTAAGTAAATGATGAGTGATAGAAACCCAGGGGAAAGTCAGTAACTTAAGTTACCTCTGTGAGGTAACTTGATTACATCTGAGAAATATGACCCATCTTCCTTCGGAGGTGAGCACATATTGAAAGAAAAGGCCAGCCTTGTAGACCTTAGAACTCAACTCTGTTGCTTTCAGAAACCCAGATTATCATGGATGGAAGTCATATCTATTGATTCATTGCTAGGTAGCATTTGACCACATTGTATAACTTTCAAGTTGATAAATATTTTAATGTCATAGTTTTCAGACTCTGATGTTTTGGTGGTAGGAAGGGAATAGGATAAACTGAAGCAACTAATGGAACTGTTTTACTAGGACAGAAGCTCTCAAAGAAGGGACTGAGGTCTCAGTGGGCCATGGTATTGATATGGTTTTAGAAGAGTCCACCTGAAATCTGAGAGTTCTGCTCGAGGTCTGCACATATCTTTGGAGTATGGGGGACATTGGGTTGTGTCAGTGATCTTAGCTGCTACCTAGTGGCATTGTATGTACTATACCTTCAGTGGGTATTCACAGTATGAAGAATGTTGAAATGTTTGTTGAGGAAATGACTCTAAATATGTTACGTGCATAGGACATACGCCTGCATGACACATATTGCCGCTATTTATATGATAGATGTTAGAAGTAGAATTTACATTGTGTATTCTGGGGAAGACATTTTTATTTAAAGCATAGACCATGTAACCCTCAAGACAACCCTGTAAATTAGGGAGGGTAAATATTATTATTCCCATTTAACAAAGCAAAACACCAAGAATTTTTAGGGGAGACTAAGTCACTAAGTAATAGTGTCCTTGATTCCCAGGTCACCCCTGACATTTGTCCTTCACACAGAACGTACAAAGCAAATGCAGGGCTAACTACAGCATTGTGCTGGAGGGAAGAGGAAGGAAAGTACAGGGAGAGGCACAGGCTGGAGATGTCCACTGCCAGGGGTGAATTTCCAAAGCCTGTGCTAAGGCTGCAGAGAAATACAGCATTCTTGCCTATTTCTGTCTAAAGAATTGTTTGTTACTCCCCTCCCCAATGCTTATTTTAAATTACAGAGATATTAATTCTGGAACAGAGAAAATTTGAAAAACCAAAGGGGAAAATGCTATGGTATCAGTCTGAATTCAGGCAGAGAAAATAGAAGACACATTATGTATTCAAATTATGAGGAGTTTTAATGTAAGGAATAAGAGACTTATGTAATCAGAAAGAAACTGAGTCATGGAAGCTGCCACCTAGAGTCTCAGCCTCAGCACTGAGTCTGATCATTCCCAAGAGCTTGCTGAAGTTTCCAGGCATCTTAGGAACCCCTGGGAATCTCCTACTGACTTTCTAATTGGCAGTACCACTGTGGGTGATTCTCAGGAAATTCACTTGGATACTGCTTTAAACAGTAAGTCTATCCATGTATTACCCTGCCCCTCCTTCTCTCTAGAGTTCCAAATCATACTACAGTGTCTCTCTTTGGCTCTCTCTAACCTGATACCACGTGCCAAGGGAGTTCTGGGAAAGCTAGTTTACAGTTCTTCCTCTGAGTTGCAGAGAAGACCTTAGAAGAGGGTTGTGGTAATGCCCGGTTAAAACAGACAATTCGACAAGTCTACCGTAATCCTATGTCACCAACAGCTATCATTCTGAGGGTCCCATTCCAGTTTGTTTGCACACACATTTTGCAAAGTAATTACAAGCCCAGTGAACATGTCTGCGTTATTATTTCTTTCCTGATGTTTATACAGTCTTGAAGATGTGCCATAGTTAGCTTGTCATATCAAGCACTGGACTTTAAATGTAGAAAAGAAAGAAAGAAAATAAGAGGAAACCTGGTAGGAGCACTTGCGTGGAGATCATAACCACCCTGCTTCTACTCATCCTTGGCAGTCTTGCCATTACTTTTATTGACACAATTGTTAGGTGCTCTTCCTCTTTTCCAACAAGGGCCTTGTCTATTTGTGTTTGAAATTGATTGCTGGGACTGTCACAAAGTGATTTACATAGCAACTTATCATAATTAGTTATCATTTGCAGCTTATTTAATGGGAGTTGCATTTTATGCTTAGCAATTGATTTTTCTGTATATCTCCATGAAGCAGCTCAATGTGTTCCATCAAAAAAAGAAGAAAAAGAAAGAAAAACTGTAGATGTTTTATATTTTTATTTTTTAAGCAGTTTTAGCCTGAAATATCATAAAGTACAGTTTCACAGAAGCCATAAATACAAAGTATTTTGCTTCACCTGTTTAAATAAGCCAAAGTGAAATGAATGGGGCAGGGAGCAATCACATGGATGCATGTGAAGATGTGACAATGTAGAAAAAGATGTTTGGGATGGGGAGATGTTTCCCAGTAAAACTACATGCCACCAGCAGAATACTTTCGGGAGGGCTCAAGATGGGGCTGCTTGCTAACCAAACTCTTCATCACAATTTGTGCTAGGCTTACAGGATTTGGAGGCAATCTGTCTCTTTCAGCCAATTTATAAAGGATTATTTTATGTTTTATATTCCCAACATCTTGCCATGTCAACCCACAGGAAATGTGAAAGCCAAGTAGGTTTCATCATTATAAACAAAATCTACATAAAATGAGAACAAAGATTCAAGGAAAATAGATGCATTTATTTAGGTTATCTTAATAGTTCAGCATCAAGGAATCTTTTTGCCTATTGCTTATTGGTTCTCAATAACCATTGAAAAAGATGGAATAAGCAATCTCATGGTTTTGGTGAATTTAACAGGTCTCACCTGTGATCAGACGCTATGACTAAGGCAGCCTGCTTATTTGTTGCCTTCTATCTTCTAGAATATTTTGATTATAGTTGACCCTTGAGCAACACAGGAGTTAGGGGTGCCAACCCCCTGTGCAGTCAAAAACCCACATATAACTTTTGACTTCTTCAAACCTTAATTAATAATAGACTATTGTTGACCAGAAGATTTACTGATAACATAAACAGTTGATTAACATGCACTTTATATATGTATTATATACTATATTTTTGAAATAAAGTAATCCGGAGAAAAAGAAATGTTATTAAGAAAATCATAAGAGAAAATACATCCATGGTACTATACATATTTATAAAAAAAAAAAAAAAAAAACTCCTTATAGAAGTCGACCTGTGCATTTCAAGCCCACATTGTTTAAGTGTCATCTGTAGTCTTTCAAGAGAGCTATCAGATGATTTCTCAAAAAATATCACTGATTCATCTTTCCCTATGGAAAGTATATTGACAGTTGTGGAAGAAAGGCAGAGAGAAAGAGAGAGAGGGAGGAATGAGGAGGGGATGAGGGAATGGGAGGGGAGAGGGCAGGGCAGGAGAGAGGAGAAGAGAAGAGAGGGGAGGAGAGGAGAGGGGAGGGGAGGGAAAGGGAGAGGAGAAGAGAGGAGAGGAGAGGAGAAGAGAGGAGAGGAGAGGAGAAGAGAGGAGAGGAGAGGAGAGGAGAGGAGAGGAGAGGAGAGGAGAGGAGAGGAGAGGAGAGGAGAGGAGAGAAGAAAATTACATTGGCAAGGAAAGCCTCCCTGCTGAGGGGACAGAGTTCATCTGTGGGTCCTGCTAAATAAGTGGCTCCCTCCTTTCAGACGTCATGTTGTTGCTCTGCCCTGGCTGTGTGCGGGGAGAGTATGTTGGTTCCTTGAGCAGAGCTATTATTAGCATTTTCTAATTATGTAAAATGCTTTCCTTTGATGACATTTTCAATAGAACCCATTACTTTAGTTTTCTTTCCCTCATAATGCTTTTATGGGTTTATAATCTTGGTGGAATTCTCAGATGCTGAGAAATGCTAAAGTTTCCTTTATTTAATCGAGGTGACTAGTGATTTGACAGTAGTGGTTGACAGGTTTATTTTATCTGCGTGGCAGCGGGAGTCTATTTTCAGTATGTGCGCTCTGCTCCAAAGTAAAAGGACTTTACTAAGTGCTGAATAAATTGTACTTTCTTTTGATTCTAGACCTTGCAGAAACGGTTTAAAAACTCTAGTCTGGGTCATCAAATTCATCTCCCTGCCGCTTTGCAGGGTCAATAGCTTTATTCTGTACTGAGCCGGGCTGGGTGGATTGGAATGGAGGGTGGTGTAGATTAAAACTTCCGCATATATATAGATAAATGTGCATGTGTGCGTTCACTGTCTGGGAAGGTGGCAGTGATGGAAGAGCAAGCCAAGTGGAATCTGAAGATGGATGAATCTGTTAGACTATTACCAAGACTGGCATGGACTTTAGCCAGGAACTTTAAACAACCTCTTTTAAGCATTTGAAATCCATAGGGGTCCATTTGCTATCCTCTTTCTCCAAGGATGATCTTTCATTTGTAATCTCCAGGATTGCTTTATTTCTACTTTTTTGGGCAGAATAGTAGTGTAGTCAGACACATAGGGGCTAAGAATTTGGTTCTTCTGTTCCAGAAACTAAGCAAGGAGAGAAAAATAGAATCATTCTCTCCCCTCCAACATCCAACAGTAACAAACCTTACTTCTGTAGGATGAGTGATCAAAAGAATAATCTTTTCCCCAACAGACAGTGCAAATAAAAAATGGTGGTAAAAACATGCCCCTCTCTTAAAAAATGAAGGGTCCAGGATTAACAGGGTTAAAGATTCTAAATGTTTGAACTTTTAGAGTTATGGGCTGTTTCTTATTCCTTCCATTGGCCAAATCTAATTCCTGAAGTGACAGGTATTGTTCTTAGCACTGTCATAAAATCCTCCAAGATGTCTTTATTTAGTATCTGCTGTTTTCAAAGTATATGTTAAGGTTTGTGGAGAATTCAGAAGTAAAGAGCATAGTATCTGTCTTCCTGGAATTTATGGTGTGATTAAGCAGATACCAAAAATGAAGCAATACCAACCAAACAAGATACTATATATTTAAGAGTTGTCTTACTTGGTAAAAGCTGATATAAGTGCTATAAATGTTTAGAAAAGAAGAGAATCAGGAAAGGCTAGAATAGTCAGGCATGGCTGTTTGGAAGGTATTGGTTCTGAGCTTTGAAGAACATGTAGGGCATGGGTAGGTACAGGACAAAAGAAATACAGTCCTCAAAAAAAGGAAATGGATAAATAAGAAGCACAGGGGTAAGAAAAGGTAGACTGAAGGAAAGATCCCAGTTTTGAAAAAGTCAGAAATTAGATTACTTATGTAGGGTGGGTCCTTATTACGGCTACCTTTGAACAGAGAGAAGTATCCAGATTTGATTTAAAGCTATGCTGCAGGATTATTAATCTGTAAACAATATACAAGAGGAATTGGAAAGGAAAGAACCTGAACTTGAGGAGGCTACTGTGGGATGGCATTGAAGGAAATTTGTTCCAGTTTTAGAAGCTTTCAATTTCTTGATACTAGACTCTGTGGCTACAGACTATATTGTCTCCAAAAAAGCATGTTTCTAGCAAAGGTAATTTAGGAAACAACTTAGTAACAGATGGGGAAGACAGCTGGGGCTAGGACACTGCCAGCGGAGCAGGGATGGCGACGACGTAAAGGGACCCTACGGCCACTGCGGAGATCCTGTTTGAGGTTGCTGATGGTTTGATCTCAGGGTATTCCTGGCTTGAACATCAGAGAAAATGGTCGGTTGATGCCTTTCCTCCCCATGTTACTCAAACTATTTGTGATATTGGCTTTTGAAACCAAAATTTAGAGCCTAGCATTAGCTAGGCTAATGTTGAAATAAGCTAGTGTTTGATGATGAAGGCCTGGAGTTACTGGCTAGCTGGGAGAACAGACAATAAGAAAAGTATTGCATTTACTACAGAGAAACATTCTGTAGTGACTGCAATAGACCCACATAATGACTGCTTATATTTAGGGATAGAGATTGCTAGCAGGAAGAAGGCTGCAAGGAAGCTGGCACGGTGTGTGGAAGCCCTGGTCTCTGCCTGTACCCCCTTTCTAGCATCTCCCTTTGTGAAATTCTCTCCTACCACTCATGTATAAGCTGTAATCTTGTCTGTTAAAGGGAAGACTTTTAGAATTAATGTAGTGGGGCTCATGGCAGCAGAAACAGACGTATATTAAATAGGCAAAGCAGCCACAAAAATTCATTCTCTTTCTAGTCTTTGGCTCAGTGTGAGCTACATTCTTTTAAAACTAATAAGTGCTCAATGCGTTTTATTCCTAAATCTTGGGTTTCTGGAAGGAGAGGAATTTGAAGCCAATACTTTTCATCTAGATCGTTCTTCTGAGATCTTTCAGTCCCAGCTCTTCCAACTCATTCATTTCCCTGTTTCTTGTAGAAAGCCTTACCCCTGCCACACGTTTTTCCTCATGTAGAGGTTTTACAACCTTTTTGGAACAAATAAACAAACATCTGGAATCATGTGGTACATTTAATTAAAAAGTTTGCATTTGGCCAAAAATGGTAAAATCATGAAAAATGGCCTGTCGGTGAGCTCAAGAAAGCCAAATGATGACGTCGTTGGCTGCAAGTGGATTGAAATTGAGTGAGGTGAACACCTGCTCAGTTAGCCTGCTGTCCTTCCAGCTTTCCCCTTCCAGCCATTAATATTTACTGCTCTGGTTCTTTATCCATTCTAATGAAATTTTTGGTTAGGGCTGGTCGCGGGAGAAGGCTGTTACTTTTCCAATAATTTTGGATTTGTTGGGATATGAGTACTTTATAAAGGGTGTGGTTTGGGGCTTTTTGACTTTTCAGTTCTCTTAATCAGAATTCCATATGTTTCAGGTCACTGCAGGAGCCTATTTTTGTTGTGTTTTTGTTTGTTTGTTTGTTTGTTTGTTTTGTTATTGTTTGAGAGGAACCCTATACTATGTTTCTGGGAGATACAAAAGCAGGAATCCTATAGTCTAATGGAGAGATAAGGCCCTGCATATAGAAAGCAGAGGCCAAGCTAGATGTAAGAGTGAAGAGAAGGGAGAGATGAGTGAAGACTGAAGGATTGGGAGATAGCCTTGGATGAAAGTGAGAGTTGAATCAATCAAATAGGTGGAGAAAATAAGTCGAGCAAATAGGGGTAAGGAGAAATCTGGGTTTACCACTGCTGAATTGTTTTCAATCAGGGGTAAAGAAAGGGCTTTACTCCTCTTACCTTCTACTTCCAAATGTTTAAGAGCTCTTTCCTCTCATTGCCTCTTAAAAGCCTAACACACTGAGGAAAAAAAAGCATGCTTGACATAGAAATGCAATTTCTAAACAAATCTTCCATCCCCTATCTCTCTCTCCACTCACACATTTCTACCTGATCGTTGCTCCTATGAACTTGATTATAAAAATCCTAAAGCCAGCACTAAAATGGAACCAATTGTATAGGTGACAAACCTGGGGTAACTCTCCCTGGATGGTTTCTAAGTATAAAAGAGAAGTTGGGGAGAGACTGAATAGAGTTCTTGTTTAATTTCTGGACATAATCTAAGTGGAGTGTGGGTGAGAAGTAAGCTTAAAGCAAGGCTTAGACATCATCATTCTATGTTTCTAATTGGCTTCTCCTCTGTGAGACATGCCTACAGTGAAGTAAAATAGAACTTTTGATTGCATATTAAGAGAACAAGGTTGAGACTATTTGGCTTTGCAGAATAGGACCTTTGTAGGTCCTTCTATGTCTGCTGCTTGAGGATTTATACCCAGGATAAAGTTATTCTAAGGAAAAGATGAAATGTTTTGTTGTTGTTGTTGTTGCACAGAACACAGGGGGAAGTAGCCAGAGGCTGTCAGTACAGTGGGTGCCATTTGGTTGGATCTAAGGATGGGATGAGCATTGTTGAGCTAAGGTGAGAGGATTGTCAAGGAAGATTGGGAAATCAGTGTTCCCCAAGGCCTTTTAAAGGATATGCTCATCTGTGTTTAAGACTTGAATAGTATAGCCTGAAGGAAGTGAATGAAATTTATACAACGTTCAAATTCAATCAGGATATGAAACCCAGATCCAGGGTTCTCCATGTCAACACTAGTTCCATTTTTTCATAAAATGAAACCCGAGTTTCACCTTGACCTCTCTGGATCTACAAGTACAGATAGCTACAAGATCATCATGGAAAAACACTCCAGTGCTGTCAGAGGAGTTCTTAGTCCCTAACTCTTTATTATTCTTGTGTGTCTGTTTCTTTAAATACTCTCTGCAAAAGCATTAGCATGAAAATAAAAGAGTACAGCAACTTGGAATTTTCCATTTGTAGCTTCCTTAGTCTGTGGGGTCAAAGCTCTATCCTCAGGGATGCTAATACAAACTCTCTGTGCTGTTCCAGGGCAAATGTTTCTCAACTAAAAGACAGGAGGGGGTGGGGAGCCAGGAAAATAATGCAATGCTAATTCTAAAACACAGGCTGTCTGGAGATTCCAATTTAAATTGCCTTTTACCCCTATTTCCGCCCTCCCCCAAAGAAAAAAAATCTTGTGTTATAAGGACAGACATCTGTGTAAGAACAATAAAACAATCTTTTCTCTTGTGGATTAGCTCTTTATTCTTTTATTTATCTTGCTATACCTCATCAGTTTCTCCCAAATCAAGGATAGTCAAAGAGGATAAGATGCAATCCCTTTCTTTGTTTTTGATTAAAGAAACCCGTATAACCATCCTCTCCCACAAATTTCTTTTCTCAAGAGAGAGCTTTTCTTTTTATGTCTAATTTCTTCCTTTCTTCATCTGCTCTCTTAGAATCTTTCTAGAACTTACTTCATACAGTGTACAAATCAAATAGCCAAGGTCCCCAGGAGAACAGAATAGGCAGGGCAGTGAATGCTGGCGTATCTGGGAAATTGTAAAACACAAGGATAACTAAGCATAATGAACATGTTCTACAGCCTCATTTTCTTCCCCCAAATCCCTTGAAATTTATTAATTAATTAAGATATCTACTGAGCACATACTATGTGCCAATCACTGTTCCAAACATTAGAGATAGGAGGATGAATAAAAATGTTAGTAGAAGTGATAGAAACAATGTTACACTATTCCCTATAGGGAAAAAAAAAACACACAAAAAAACCCTCAATCCAACAACTAACTGGAAAACAAGAAGGGGTACTGTTGTCCATCAGAAACTATGTAGACTCCTTGCAAGATGGATAGAAGGATGAGATTGAAGAGGTTAGTCCTAACCAAAATAATGCAAGAAAACAGATACATGGACCAGTGGAACAGAATCGAGAGTCCAGAAGTAAACCCATATTTATATGGGCAAATAATTTTCGACCACAAAGCCAAAAGCTTACAGTGGAGAAAGGAAAGCCTCTTCAATAAATGGTCTTAGGAAAACTGGAAAGCCACCTGAAAAAGAATGAAACTAGACTGTTGTTTATCACCAGACACCAAAATTAACTCAAAGTGAATTAAAGACCTAAATATAAGACCTGAAACAATAAAATACATAGAAGAAAACATAGGAACTAAATGACCTTGGACTTAAAGAGGATTTTATGAATTAGACCTCAAAAGCAAGGAAAGTAAAAGGTAAAATAAATGAATGGGACTACATCAAACTAAAAAGCTTCTGCTCAGCAAAAGTAATCGTCAACAAGTTAAAGAGACAACCATCAGAATGGGAAAATATATTTGCAAGCAATACTTCTGATAAGAATCTAATATCCAAAATATACAAAGAACTCATACGACTCAATAACAACAAAAAACAAATGATCCAATCAAAAAATGGGCAGAGGACCTGAACAGACACTTCTCCCTAGAGGACATACAAATGGCCAACAAATATATGAAAAGATGTTCAACATCACTAGCTATTGGGGAAATGCAAATCAAAACCACAATGAGATACCATCTCACATCTATTAGAATAGCTATAACGAACAGGGCAAGTAATAACAAATATTGTAGAGGAGATGGAGAAAAAGGAACCCTTATACACTGCTGGTGGGACTGCAATTGGTGCAGTCACTATGGAAAACAGTATGGAGGTTCCTCAAAAAACTAAGAATTGATCTACTATATGATCCAGCAATCCCTCTACTGGGTATTTACCCCAAAGACTTGAAAACCCATATCTAAAAATATATTTGCACACCTATGTTCATAGCAGCATTATTCACAGTGGCCAGGGCATAGAAGCAACTGAAATGTCCTACAATTGATGATTGGCTAAAGAATCTGTGGTACATATATACAATGGAATATTATTCAGCCATAAGAAGAGATGAAATAGTGCCACTTGCAACAACATGGATGGACCTCGAGATAATCATGCTAAGTGAAATAAGTCAGACAGAAAAAGTTGAAAATCACATGATATCACTTATATGTGAGATATAAACCTAAAAGGAACAAATGAACAGGAAAAACAGAGACACATGGACATGCACTATAGATTAGTGATTACCAGAGGACTATAAACTAGTGGTTACTAGTAGGGTGGGGAAGGAGGGGAGAGGTAGATGGGGTAAAGGGGGTCAAATATAGAGTTTAGGGGGAGGGTGAAGTGGATAAAGGGGATCAAATACATGGTAGCTGAAGAAAACTGGTCATTGGGTGATAAACACACAATAGAATATACAAATGTCAAATGATAATGTACACCTGAAAATTATATAATTGTATTAACCAATGTTACACAATAAACTTAATTAAAATTAAAATAATAAATAAAAGCAAGAGAGTATCAAAATGTAGGTCCAGCTTCAGAAGGTGTATATGCACAAGGCAATGGTTTATTACAATTACAGATTCTGGGGGTCAGGAATTCCAAAAAGAGACTGTGAAAATGACTTATTTCTGCTCTATAATATCTGAGGCCTCAATAGAAGACTTGAAATATGGGAGCTAGCATCATTTGAAAAATTATATACTCACGTGGTTAGTGGTTGATGCTGGCTATTGGCTGGTGGCCTCAGTTCCTCTCCATGTGGTCTTCCTTTGTAGACTAGTAAAGCCTTCCTCATAGCATAGTGGCTGAACTACAAGGAAATTAGGCTCTAAAGAGAGTAAGAGCCAGGCAAAATCTGTATCATCTATTATGATTTATGTTCTAGAAGTCAAGCAGCATCATTTTAGCTACATTCTGTTCAATATAGTCACAAAAGTCCTGCCCAGGTTTAGGGAAGGGGAAAATAGACTCCACCTTTCAATGGAGTGGCAAAGTTCTGGAAGAGCACTTGAGACCAGAAATATTACTCTGACCATTTCAGCAAATACAGTCTTCCACAATAATGTACTGGGCCACAAACAGAATTTCACTAAATTCCAGAGAATAGAAGTAGTACAAAAACTCTCAGGTTGTAGTGTGATAAAACTAAATAATGAAATTAGGTTTCAAAAAGCTCTTCTACTTACAAATTTTCTAATACTCTTAAATCTCAAACAAAACATAATATATAAGCCCAAACTATAGAGTAGCTAGAGAAGTATGGTAATGAAATAGTTACCTATTAGAACCTATTAAATAGATCTAAGGCTATTCTCAGAGGAAAATAGCTTTAAGTATATATATTAAGGGAAAAATATAAAAGATAAATTAAAAATCTGACTCAAAAAACACCCTGCTAAATAAACTACAAGAAAATGAATGGAATGAGTTATTAAAGCTAAAACCAGATATTAATCAGTTATAAAACAAAAAAAATAAATAATTCAAAAGCTAATTTCTTAAATAATCAAAGAAAAATAAAGAAAATTTAAATCTACAAAAAAAATTGAAAAGTCACAGAAACAAGAGAAAATTAAAAGAATTATAAAAACTTTGTTCACTGCTGTGCAAATATCTCAAAATCTAAATCAAGTGGATAATTTTCTAGGAAAATATAATTTCCCAAAAATGACTCCAGAACACATAACAAATTGAAACAGATTGATTTCCATAGGCAACATAGAGTTCATGAAGAACTACCATGACCTGAACAAAAGCACCAAGTCTAAGTAGTATTACAGGGAAATTTTATCAAACATGAAAAGAGAAAATAATTCAGTAGTCTTCTTTTGAATGTTTAAAAACTGGGTCTCTGCAAAGCAAACACACACACACACACACACACAGTTTGCCGATTTTTGTGGCATGAATATTCCCACCACAACTGATTCAGGGTGCATACATGATGTCATTTAATGTGGAGTTGGGAAGAAATGTATACAATCCGATCTTGTGAGTAAGTTCAAGCTCACCACAGAGAAAATTCAAAGCTATTTAAACTGTTCCATAGCATAGATGAATAAGTACTTCTAAATTATTTTCATGAAAGCATAAAACCTTTACATAAAGATTGATAAGGATTCAGGGAAAATTACTACATACTCTACTCAATACAAATATAGATGTGAAAATCCTAAATAAAATAATTGTGAACAACAGTCAATTGCATTAACAGCAGAGTAAAACATTATGACCACGTTAGATTTATTCCCAGTATACTATGAAGTTTCAATATTAGTATATCCATTTATTTATTTAATTGTTTGAACAGATCTAAAGATGAAAGCCATAATTCTACAGATTCTGAAAGGGCTTTGGATGAATTTAATAAATATTCTTGATAAAAAGCATACAAAAATAGATGTATACTTCTTTACTATGATAAAATCTATCCATCTTAGTCCAAAGCCAACATCAAACTTAATGGACAAACACAGCTGATATTTCTATGAAAATAGGGACAAGATAAATATCTGTTACCACCACTATTATTTAATATTACTGGAAATACTAGCCAATGTAATTAGACATGAGAAAGAAACAACAGTCATGAAAATGGAACATGTGACAAAAACATCATGTTTACTGGTGATTTTGACTGATAACAGGAGACTTAGGAGAAACCAGCTGAAAGACTAACAAGAGATTTCAGTGAGGAAGTAAGATATAAAGTTAATATACAGAAATCACTAGCCTTTTAATATTAAAACAAAAACTAATTAGAAAGTATTTTGAATGAAAGACTCCATTTACAAAAGCAACATAAATGATAAGTTAGGAATATTATAATCAAACATTACTAAAAATATATAATATTTTTATGAAGAAAACGTTACAACTCTTTAACAGGACACAAAAGAAGGCTAGAAGTTATGAACAGACATACCATATTCTTTTGTAGGACAACTCAAGACCTTAAGTATGGCAGTGATCTCTTTGTTAAAATATAAATTCATTATATAACTACCAAAGATTTCTCCCACCCGTTTAAACTAGAAAAAACTGGATCTAACATTTAAGTGGGAAGATAATAGCTGGGATCATATTGAAAGAATTATAATGAAGAGGAATTAGCCTTACTAGATATCAAATGTATTATAAAGCCTCAATAATTAAATTAAAAATGTGGCACTGGCACACAAATCACCAAACAGACTAATGGAATAGAATAGTAAGTCCAGAACTAAATTCAATTATATGTGAGAATTTATTATGACAATGTGCTATTTTAAACTGGTGGGGAAAAGATAAACTATTTAATATATGTACTTGGGGCAAAAGAACTATTTGGGGTAAAAAAAGATTCCTACCTCATACCTTACACTAGGATAGATTACAAGTGTGTTAAAATTTTAAATGGAGAAGAAAAATAAACCATGGAAATGCTAAAAGAACACAATTCAGATTTTAGATGCCCTGCTTTAAAAATAAACATTTGAAAAACTTAACTTTATTAAAAGTACTGTTGATTTGAAGACAAACTTTAACAGAGGAAGAAAAAGATTTTAAGTAAAGTCAAAAGACATACAGTGAACTTAGAAAATATTTAGAAATTATATCACAGACAATGATAGATTATGTGTATTTTCTAATATATGAAGGGTCTCTGGAAATGAGTAAAAATGTGATCAACAACTTACTATAAAAATAGATGAGCAATTTTACTCCTAAAAATATTTGCATATGTGTAAAATGATATAAATACAATAATATTTATTGTAGAGCAGATGTATTAGCTTAACATTAAAAATAGCCAAATATCTATTCATTGAGAAATGGTTAAATAATTTATGGTACATTCAATCTCTGGAATACTGTGTATCTTTGTCAAAAGAATTAGAAAGCTCCCTGCTTCATTATATACAAGTCTATGTAGCATATATCATTAAAGAAATAAGGTATAAAATACTATGTACAGCATACTACCATTTATGCATAAAAGATGTAACGATAAGAATCTATAATACTCTGAAACATGGATAATAACAGTGACTACCTGTGGTTGGGGTGAACGAGGCACATGAAAAAACTAGAGTGGGAGAAAATGATTCACTGCACACTTTTATGTACTTTAAAAAATTTTGAACCATATTTAAAAATAAAGAAATTGAATTTAAAAGTTGTAAATAAAATTCAGATAGTCTATGACCTAACAATTACATACATCCCAAGGGAAGTATGCTGAATGATGTTCACTGTAGTGTTTTGCTAGTAGTAAAAAAATATAAAGAAAAATTATATGCCTATTAGGAAAGGAATGATTAAAGTATAGTAAATCATGATATGAATGGAATACTATGCAGCAGATTTTTAAATGGTTAGGACAACTAAGATATTAACACAGAATGATCTCTAAGACATATTTTTGAGCAAAAATAATTTGAGTACAGAACATTTTTACACTGTGATAGAATTATGTAAACATACAAAATTACACACACAACACACACTTTATGTGTTTAAAAGCACAAAATCAGACACACCCACTCACATATCGTAAGGATGGACAAAAAAAACCCTAACAGTATTTACTTCTGGGAGAAGAGGGTCACAAAGTCTAGCTTTTTCTTTATTGGAATTTTTATACAGATATGCTAATATTTTACTCATGTAATAGTAATAATAAAAATAATGAAAGAACTAAAGAGGATAGGAGCTTTGAGTAATTTGTAACCATTTTGAAGAATCCATAGTAAATTTCCTGTACTCTGTTGCTGTTGGGAGATGGGATATTCATATGAATCAAATACCTGGTAGATAAAGAGATAAAGAGAAAAAAGTAAAGAGATACTCAGCTAACTAATTTACTGAGAATGGGAAGGAAGACATCAGCATTAATAGTAGCTACTACTTATTGAGCAATTTCTTTATAGCCAGGCACTGTGCTGGTATTTTACATATGTTTGTGGTCTCATTTAATCTTGGAAATATCCCCTAAAGCTGGATATTATCCCCATTTTATATATGAGGAAATTGAAGCTTAGAGAGATATTATGTAGTTTACCCAAGGTCCCAGTACTAATAAGTGTCCTTGGTGAGACTCAAAACCAGGTCGAGCACTGAAGCCTGTGTTCTTTCCTCTGTTTCATGCTGCCCCACTCCCACCCCAATAAAATACACTTAACAATCCAACTACACTGAATAAATTTTAATCTGTTTCTTGATGATTCAAAAAAATACTTTTCAGTATTTTAGGACTTCTTTTGCAACCATTAATTATCAGGGCACTAGTGAAGCATTAAAGTAAATGATGGTTAATTGGAGATATCTAGTTGAAAGAAAGTAGAGTAATACTGCATTTACAGGATTTAGTGTTTTTATTACAGATAAATAAAGGTGTAGCAAAATTACTGGTGTGATTTTTTCATAGGCCCGTTATTATGAATTGATCTGCATATTCTGAAGGCCTTTATCCCTATATACTGATTTGAAATGTTCTATCATTTTAAGTACCAATATCAAACCTTACATCTCTGTTTATTGTCCTATAAATATTATTTAGCTACATGATGCAGTTTCCCCCCTACTATAATCTCATAGCAAAAGATCTGATCTCTTTAACCTGAATTAACACAAGTAGAATTTAAGTGTACTGCACCAGTGACTTCCTAGATGACCCCTCTGGTTATAGATTATAAATGACATTTAGAGAAAACACAAGATGGCTCCTGAGTGTCTAGTAAACTTCAACAACCACCTGAGAGATACTGCCATGTGATTGCATAAAACGAAAATAGAATGGCAAATAACCCATTGACTATGCACTTTCTCCCCCACCAAGAGCAAAACGCAAGCCAGTGCAATTTTAGTACTTATGTGCCTCTGTGGGGAAAATAGACCCCTAAAAATCACTGAGTGCAGCACTAGAAAATTCCTTAAATTTGTGCTATGCTTGGTGTTATAAAACCCAAGGAACCTTAGACTTTCTCCTTGAGTAAAATGGACTGGTAATTTTGTTTTGTTATGTTATCCACCAAACATAATGATAATGGGTCATATGCAATTGAGGAAAAAATTAAGTCTAATAAGAAAAATCTCTAATAAATACTAATAACATCTTATTAGTATTGTCATTGGTCTAAACTTTCTATTAACATTTGTTTTTACATATTAAGTGATCTGCAATATGTTGAAAATGAAGAGGATAGTAAAAATTAGAACATGTATTTTTATAATATATGCATTGTACAAATGTATGCATGTCATTTCCCTCAGGCAGGTACTAGGAGATATAGTACATATAAGAGAGTGCTACTAGGATATAATAGGAGATTCTAGATTTTAGATATGCTGAGCAGTAAAGATGCTTAGTGTAAGGAGCAGACCCCATCATTAACCAGGAATGCAAGCAAGTCAATGAAAAATATAGATTAGAGATTTGAATTCAGCCCAAAGAAAAGGATACAATTATCCCCTCAAATAAGGCTTCTTCTGGGCCACTGAAGGAGGGTGGAGAAGCTTAGGAAAGCTCTGATACCCAGCAAAGGAGCAGGGTGGGGAGTTCTATGCAGTGTTAGCTACCCATCAAGAACAAAATGATAAGGTGGGATAGAACTAGGGGGAATATATTCAGGAAGTTGTCATTATTAGATATGTGCTTCTCAAGCCTACATAAGAATATCCTAGTGAACATCCATAAGGTAAAGATGCTTGAATATGTACTTCCAGGAATTCTGACTTAGCGAGCCAGGTGTGACACCCTGACCTCTGTTATTTTTGATGAGATCTTTTAGTGATTCCTCTATACACAACAGTTTGAGGACCATTGCATTAAATGATATTAACAAGGGGTCTCTTTTCCCAAGTCCTCTTGGCCATGAGGTTTAGGAGAGTAGTAATGATTTCCAAACCCTGTAGCATGACAGCCACAAATGTCTTACCATGTCAGGCCCCCAGTGGTTTCTAAGAAGGATTAAGTAGCCTACAAGAAACTAAGTTATTATAAAGGATTTGCTATGCAAGGCACTGCATTGTGTGCAGAGACAACAAGAGCTCTTGCCTTTAAGGAATTTACAGTTTAGGTCAAGATAGCAGACAGAAACTGAAACAAATAAATGCTTTGAAGTATTACAAGTGCAATGAAACTTGGGGACACAAAGGTCTTGGTCATTGCCTGGAGGGTTGCCTAAGTCAACATAAGTCTTGAACAAAATTTGGCCATGGTCTAGAGAAGAGAACTTCACAGAAGTGTTGTTGAGAAGTTTGAATACTTGAGTGGTATCCACTGATTTGTTGCAAATAGCGAATAGGAGGGAAGAACATCAGATGACCCCCAAGTTCTTGGTTTGAGTACCTTTGTATAAGGTAAAGCTATTTTCTGAAGAATATATTTGGGAGGAACAGATATGATTGAACATGTTAACAGGAGATATTTGTACCTCCAAATGGAGATGCTCTAAATCAAGTGTCCCTAACCCCCGGCTGCTGACCAGTAAGGTCTGTGGCCTGTTAGGAACCGGGCCGCAAAGCAGGAGGTAAGCGGTGAGCCAGTGAGCAATGCTTCATTTGTATTTGCAGCCGCTCCCCCGCATTAGCATCACCGCCTCAGCTCCACCTCAGATCATCATCTCTTAGGAGCACCGGTCCCTGGTGCTGAAAAGGTTGGGGGCCACTGGTCTAAGTTATAGGTCGCAAACTTTTATTGTAAAGGTCCAAAGAGTAATTATTTTAGTCTTTGCAGGCCAGATGGTCTTTGTTATGACTACTCAACCTGGTCATTGTAACATGAAAGTAAGTATTCGTAGGCAATATGTAAGCAAATAGGCATGGCTAATGTTTCAATAAAAAGTTGTTTACAGAAGCAAGTTGTGGGCCAGATTTGGCCTATTTGTCCTAGTTTTACACTCCTGCTGTAAGTGTAATAATGGATGGCAGATATAGGTATATATTGACTCCTATATGTCCGTGTACATAGTATCTTTTGTGAAGCCATTGACTCATACTTATTCTACATAAACACTGCATTCCAAGGTTGTTTTAACAATTTTCAAACTATTCAAAAATCACTCAGTGATTGCCTATTGAAAAAAAAAACAGTTAAATGTAAAAACATAAATTAAACTACAAGATACATTCCATACTCACTTTAAAAATCTGGCAGTACCAAGTACTGGCAAAGTTATAGAGAAACAGAAACTCAAAAGGTATTTTGGCAGAAATGTGAATTAGTATATCTACTTTGGAAACCAATGTATTATCTAGCAAATTTGGATATTTGCAAATCCTAAGATCTAGTAATTCAACTTACAGGACTCTAACCCAGGAAAAGCTCATATACATTCTCAGATCAATGTGAACTATATGCATAACGTTACCTATAATAAACAGCAAAAAAAGAAAACAAAACAAAAAAAAGACAAAAAACCCAAATGATTCATTAAATAAAATTAAGTAACATTCAACATGGAGGAATATATACAATTGGAGGAGAAAGAAACTCACCGATGATATTATATGGTATCACTTTGTATATAAAGTTCAAAAACACAAAATAAAACACTACTTTAAAAGGGTCTTTATGTATGTGGCAAAACTAAGAAAAAAAAATGTGGGAATGAAAAACTCAAAATTCAGGGTTGTCTTTACTATGAGTGGTGGGTGGAGGCAAAGAAATCTAATCTAATAGGAAAAGCCAAAGTGATTTTTTATTTCTAAGCTTAGTAATGGGTACACGGATCTTAAAAACTTATCGTTTTCAGTACTTTACATATGTTGTAACTATTCCTGTGTAATGGAGCAAGCATTGCATGATAATATAAAATGAGACAAAGCCAAAATCTTACTTAGTTGCCAATTTTATATTTTTAAGAAACAATTAACAAAAAGTTATTCTTATCATAAAAATATGTTAATTTTAAGGACTGGTTTCTTTTCTGACTCAGTGTCTTTGCCAGTCATGCATGTCATCTTTTCTAGTTACTGAAGGCTAGGTAGCTTCCAGTGTTTCATCTGGGCAGAAAGTAATAGGGACCAGGGATAGCACAGAGAAGGGAGGAGTACCAGCAGGCTGCTGTCGTAGCTGGTGTAAGGTCATTTGAGTTCCCCATCTTAAGGAGAATAAGCATTGTCTCTAGAGTAGAACAGAATATGGTCAAATTCCTTCCTGTCACTCAGCAAGTGATTCCACTGCTGTCTTTATATTATCCCAGTCATTTTGACTTATAGGGACACAGTGTAGTAGTGTTTGGTGGTGTGGAAGCTACTGCTACCCAATTTTTTATCTCTTGAGTATCACTTTATAGTGTCATGATTACAAGCTTGGAAGAAGAGAAATTTTCTGTCTATTCTGAGTATAAATGGGCACTTGAGATGAAATCACCTAGTTAATTTCCCCTTGTTGCTAGTGTAGAATCTGAATCCAAACCACAGCACAACCTAGCCCCTAAATCTCTATTAAAAACCACCTTGGGTAGTCTGGCAAAGCTTTATTTAAAGTCAGCAGAGAATTATAAAGTCAAAAGTGAAAAATGGTACAACAGGAAAGAATCATAAAAAAAAACTAGATCAGTTAAATGTAGTCAAAGGCAATTTAGTATGTCTGGCACCAGTCCTTATTGATGCAAGGAATGTGATGTGTCAGGGGTCGGCAACAACATGTAGGAAATGCAGAATGAAGGATGTAGCTCCAGGCTGGCCTGTAGAGTAGCCACCCAAGGCTGTGAAGAATGCATCACTGTCTTACTATTATACCAGGAATTTCAGGGAGAATATTCTAATTATCTCAGTCTGCACATCTTCTGTTTATTTTGTCTTAATATAGTATATATTTAAAATTAGAATTTTTTTTCTTTCATGGAGATAAGCAAACCTAGAGGCTGCATAAATTGGTCAAACCAAGAAGATAGGTATCACTCATCAGTATTTTTAGTATTCTAGTCTCTCTAGGATTACCACATTGATTTTTTCATATCTATATTCCAAGCTGTGATTGATTCTGCCTCATCTTCTCCAACTCCCTTAGTGTCCCATGAGTCCATATTAGCTAAACTGATTAGTAATAACTACAAATATGATTTTTATGCACCTACTATGTTCTAGGCACTTTGCTAGGGACTGCATATGCATTATATCATCAGTCCTCACAAAAACCCTATGAGGTAGGTCTTTGTATCATGCTGATATATAGATGAGGACAACTAAGGCTCAGAAACTCAGAACTCATTTGAGGTTTCATACTGAGTAGCAGAAACAGGATTCACCAGGCCTTACTTCTAAGCAGGCACTATGTTAGAAGGGTTGCTTTCCTAACTTCATCAGCAGTGGTGGGTGAGGAGCAAGTGTCTGGAGAACACAGTTGCAGTATAGGATAATGTTACGACTGAGACCTGTGTTTGAATCCTGGCTTTGCCACATACTGGCTTTGTGACCTTTTACAAGTTAGTTGACTACTCTGTATGTCTCTCTCTCTGTAAAATGTTTATGATGATACTAATGCCTACTTTATTAAGTTGTGAAAATTGTATGAGTTGATATAAGTAAAACATTTCAAAGAGTTCCTGGCCCTTAGTAAGTGCTATGTACAAGTTATTGTGTTGTTGCTCTTGCTTCTATTATTATTGTTGTCATTATGATTCTCTTCTGGTAGCAAGATGCCTTCATTGAGAGAAGTATTTGTGAATGGGATTGGCTAAAGAGAAAGTAAAGGATCAGCCCCTGTCACTAGGGTGGATGTTCTTCAGCAAAGCACGTAGTACTCTTCCAATCCTCCCTTGTGTGAGGCCATAGACACTTTTGGTAGACCATATGTCACAAATGAAGCAGTTTTAAAAGGTCAAATGAGAAATGAGGAAACTGGATTCCTTAGGTACTTCTTATTTGATACTTCCACATTCAAAATCAGGTTCTGGGATATTGGCCTTTCTTTCCCATCTGTGAATTCACATCTAGGAGAAAGGGAAAGTGGTTTGAAGACTTCCTTTGATTCTAGTAGGCCTTAGAGTTTTAGTTGTAGATTCAGGATAAGTGACTGGTTTTATGTAAATGCTTTAGAAGATCTGAAAAAAATTAGAGAAACCTATTCCAGAGGACAAAGGCAGAACAGGAGGGAACGATTAATCTCATGGACATTCAATTCTCTAAGAACTTTTTTGGGGAATGACCAGAAACAAGCCAGGCCATATGCTGTCCATTTGCAATCCTCTGAGCTGTGGACTTTTTTTTTTTTTTTTTTGACAGAACGAAGCCAATGCTTTTGCCTCATTTAAGATGGTTCTTAAGCTTGAAAAGGAATTGAAAGGTTAAGACATGCATGCAGAGTCAACATAGTTGATTTGATGAAAGTAGTCCTGACAAACACCAGGGCTCTCCCAATGTCAGAAGCAGTCTGATGATGACATGTTCGAAGCTTCCCAGACTGGCTTGCATTTTGGTAAATATGAACAATCAGGGAAGACATAGTTATGCTGTGGAGAGTTCTGAGATGTAGAGGTAACAAATTAATTGTTGAGCCTCAACTGAGACCTTTCACTCAAGTCATTAATCACAGTGCACAGTCTGGAGCCTTGCCCCCCAAGTTTGATTCTTTATGCTGCTCTCCTTCTCCAGATGGAGGCTTATTCCAGGTGCTGACCATTTGCATTTCCCTCCAACTGGGCTGATTTATGAACCCAGATATATTTTCTGTTTTTTTCTGAATTCTGTTCCATTGCTTTGTAATAAAGGGGACGTGTGATTTCTGGTGTTTTGCAGATCCTCAGTTTTAACATCCCTAATACCAAAGATTTTTCTCAATTAGTCTGTGGCCTGTCTTCTGTGATCTGGAGGGTAGAAACATTCTTCAGTGTTTTGAATATTAAAGGTAAGGCTTTAAAGACTCTCCAATTTTTTTTCCTTTTGGCTGGAGTTGAAGATGCAAAAGTCCTGCATGAGGTGTTGTTCCTGCATTTAGCATCTCAGTGCAAATTGTGGCTTGGGAAACCTTAGTGACAATAGGTCATTCCAGGTGTTGGAGTTATCCCCATTCCACCCCAAAACATATGGTTTAATGCATAATATCAGCAGGCCTTCCACAATTAGAGCAGATCTCCGGTGACAGTGTAAGCCAATATTGAAGACTTGACAAGAGAATCTGAGTGTCAGAAGAAGACACTGTAATACTGAGGTTGAACACAGTGTTGCCAAGTTTTACCTGTTTGACTGAAAGTTAATCCTGATCTGAGCTGATAAGAAGCAACAGATCCCTTGGGAGTTTTCCCAAGTGGAAGAAGTGTGTCACAGCAAAGTAATTGGAAATTGATATTTGACGTATCTCTGGTTTACCTTTTATTCCTGATAACACCAAAGGGTTTGCCCAAGTTTCTGGTAACTACTATGTGAAATCTTGAAATCCATTGTTGAAATACAATCTCTTTTTTGTTGAAAGTAAGCAGCTGCTTTCTGATCCTCTGCTTCCTAACTATCACTTCAAGCGCAGAGGCCCATGGGCTTAATTTAAGTGAAACAAGTGGTGAATACCAGTCTTACCTTTTGATAATTCTCTGAAACAAAATCATCACTGGCAATGGAGTATTGTCTTTGAAATTCAACTCAGTTTAATACTTGTTCAGAGCTTGCTGTGTACTTTATATTGTGTTGTGTGCCATGGGACATACAAAATAAATATCAAATATGGCCTTTGCACTTGAGGAACTTATAGGCACATAGGAAGGATGATGTGTTTATGAAACACATTTTACATGGCAAGATAAGATATCATGTATGTGCCATAGTGAGTGGAACCTGGAATAAGTACAACAGGGAAACATAAAAATGAGAAAAAAATAATCTGGAGCTGTCAGAGAAAGCTTTATGGATGAGGTGGGGACAAAGACACCAATATCCCATACTAAGAACTCTCCCTTAAAGAAATTGCAAGGAATATAGTATCAGGTTATCAAGAAATTATGGAGCCCCCTTTAAGTGAAAGTAAATTTGTTCAATATGAGAATGGATTAAGTTAGTTCAATAAATATTTATTGAGTACATGCTATGTGCCAATAACTGTATCTGATGAGGTATAGGATGAACAATTCATACAAAGAACACATGTGGGTAGTTCTTGATGCTACTTTCTCTTAACATAGATATTTAAAGTTATTGCTGATCTGTGTGATTCCAAAACCTGTGATTTTTTACCACTTAACCATTCTATCTCTGACAAAGACCTTCTAATGCTTCCTTCCGCATCACATACACTAAAATTGAAATGATACAGAGAAGATTAGCATGGCTCTTATGCAAGGATGGCCTGCAAATTCTTGAAGTGTTCTACACTTTAAAAAAAAGTCCTCTTATCCAAGACATTTTTAGATTGAGGAGCTAGCTGAGTCATATGTCCAGTTTCATAAGTTACATACGGTATAAAGAGTAGCATTCATGATGGTTGTAAAAGGAAGGGACACTAAATTAGCATTGAACATAGTCTCAAATTATTGTGTTAGAGAATATTTGGAACAGCATTTGAAAAATCAAACCAGATCCAAACTTGGGGCCATGAGCAGAGCTCAAGCTTTCTAAAGATCACATTTTCTTGGCATTTCCATTATTGCCCTTGACGGCTATTTTGGAAACCCAATTAAAAGAGTCTTTCATCATTAGAGTTTGAGACAGTCTTGCACTGGGCTCTTTGGCACCTGTCAAGTTTGAAATTGGCACAACTCACATATATTGGTTAAGGGACTAAAGTTATATTTATATTCTTTTTTGCAAAATAAGGAAATCCACTATTTGTTCACTTCTTAAGGTATAAGTGTAAGTGAGTAATTGCAAATTAGTCTAGAAACAAAAGAAGTGAGGATGATAATGATGGTGGCAGTGATGGTCGTCATAGACATGGTAGTTATTATTCCAAATATCTACATAATTTTGAATAATATAACCACAGAACACTAGTAAACCCTGGAAAGAATCTAAAATATCAAACACTGAGGCACAGAGGTGTCAGAGTTGATTTAGCTAAGCAATACCAGAAGAGGACTAGAAAATCTCCTTTTCTAGCTAGCAATCATTCTCATACCACAATGAGACCTCTGCCTAGTAACCTCGGCATTTCTGCCACCCATGTGACTGATTTTTGAAGCTAATTTAGGTATCAAATTTAAGTAGAATTTTGAGAAAACTTTTTTTTTTTCATCTGGAAGAACTGATGGAAGGAAAAGCTAGAAGAAATTTGAAATCACTCTTGATTCCTGCCATTTTCCTTGGTATTCAATCACTCTCTTCATCTGAAATGTTCATTTTGGCCTCCATGTGTAGACATACACATGTGCTCAATCATTTATCTGTATGCATGTGTATATATTGATATACATTCTTCTTCATCATCTGTAGGCATTTACAAATAATGGCATGTGTGTGTTTTATCATTTCATTTTTTAAAATGAAAATGACAACTTCAAAATTTCTTTCTACAATAAAGAAATTTTTCTATAGTAAAGAAATTCTAGGATATAGGCCAGGATCATCTTCGGGTCACAAAATTCCACAGAGGAGTTAGCATGGGGAGGGTATAAACAGTGGTTTTTTGTTCTTTTATCCTGGGGCAGATGGACGAGATTTGTAACATAGAAGTTGTTAGTGGAGAACTAGTGAAATAAAGATTAAAATGAGAAGGATAATACAAGGTTGAGAGTAAACAACAAAAAAAAAAAATGACAGGACACAGAAAAGACAAGAGGAGGTATGAATACCCTCCATCCTTCTTCAAGCCTCTTTCTCCTCTGCGAGGTCATTACTTGGCTGGGGTTGGGGTTGAGAGTATAAAAGGGGCTTGGTCTTTTGAGCTGATACTTTTATTTCTGATGAAGTTATCTTCTTGATAATAGAGGCAAGGGGATTTTAGATTTTGTAGAGTTATGGGAATCAGAGTGGAGCTCAGAAAAGAGGAGACAGAGCATTCAGGACATGATTCAGGTTATGGTTTTAAAGGTGAGAAAGTACAAGGTTTCCATAAACCAAGGGGGTAAAGTCATCAAGGTCAAAAGATGGCCTAGGGTTCACCTACTAAGCTACAAGTCTGTAGGTGCATCTACCTAGCAGGGTGACTGTTTCTAATTCATCTGAAGCACTATAGAGAACAGTATAGCCCCCAGATATGAGAATTTCAAGTTTCTTCTAGGTTTTCCAGGCCTATTCATGTACCTAGGAAAGGAAGCAGAGATTCAGAGTAGAAGTTCCTGAGAAAAGCACACTTACTGTGCTTTCTCTTGATTAACTAAGTATGGACAGTGAGGAAACCTAGTGGCTCATGGATCAGACTAGCTACAGAGGCCACCTTCTCCAATGGGCAGGGTAAATGTGAAAAGGAAGTGACCAAAGGGTCCTTGGTTTCACACTCTTGAGAAGGGAGTCACAAAGGCTAGGATTAGAAACCCAAATTTCCATTTTTTTTCCACCTCCAATCTCCCTTTAGGAAGGAAGGCCACAAGCAATCCTGGCCTTTAGCGATTCTTTCTTTCCCTGCCTGTAAATGCCAAATCATAACTATTGTGCAGATCCTTGTGCTCAGTGCCATGGGGCTGTGAAGACTCTGGAAGAACCTGTTGACTTTGAGGAGCTTAGACACCATTGTGAGAATAAAAGGCAAACATAAGCATACTAACCAGAGTGTGTACAAAGCCTGTTTGACAATACCCAGCGGACCTTGAAAAATTTGAGACCACCATCACATATGGAGGGGTCCTTCCAACCTCACCTTAGTGACTATATCTTCTTACCAAAGAATGAAAACAGTAAATGGCCTAAAGCAAGCTAAAAGCAAATCCCTCGACTTTATTAATTTCATGACTGTAGTACTTGGTAGTAGTATTAGTAAAGGCCATAGGAGAAATGCCAGAAATGAAGCAACTGAATTTTCATTCACCTGTTTTAAGTTATTTCAGAAAAAGTATGATTTATAAAAGAAAGCAGAATCATAATTGTCAGCCAAGATGTCATTTCAACTTTAGGATGTCCAGAAACAAAGGGATATTATATCCTTTGTTCTTGGAGCACCACAGATGCCAAATTATGCATGGGGTTCCCTCTTGGCATTGAGTGCTTATGAGCCTAGAGGCATCCAAACACTGATTTCAGAAAGATGTTGCCTCTGGTGGTGTTCTCACTTGAATATCTCCCTGGAGCTATGGGAGGAAGCATGGCCTTCCTAACTTCCCTGCATTCTGATAGCTCAGGAGACAGCAAGAGGGATGGCAGTCTTAGAAACGGTTGGAGGCTTGGGATAAACTATCTTCAGCCTTCATCTAGGGAGCTTGACAAGAGCTAGAGATGTGCTAGAGAAATAGTTCATAACTTTTGGTTTTGTCTGCCCATCAACATATACCAACAGATGCTCAGTTCAAAATATAAATATTCAATTAATATAATATCAGGCATCTGGAACAGAGAACAATGGAATTTGGGTGATTGAGTAGGTCTTAAGTGTCATTCATTCTAATCACAGCTGTCTAGTTGCACATAGTAGGCACTGAAAATATTTGCTGATTAGATTTTCTTTGATTTGAATAACTTGTGTGCTTGTTTTTGAGCCCAGATGTGTGGCATCCAGCCAGAGTTGTGTACTCTGCATCCTGTCATCAGCCTTGCTACCACAGAGATGTTTGGCAAGGGGCAACATTCCTCCTGTTACCATAGTGAGCGCTCTTCTCACCTCTCTGTCCATACACTCTGGCTCATGTGACTGTCAACCACAGAACATATTGCAGGTAGCCCATGGAGCTGGCTAGTTGCAGAAACTATCCTCTACACTCCCATTTTCCCCAGTGTCACTGTGGTTGTATCTTATGACAGAGAACATTGGTGTCTTGGATAACAGACACAACAGTGCTGGTGACAGGTACTTGAGCGGCCGCTGATCATTGCAAAGGTATTGAGAAAAGGCCTATTAGTTCACTTCACCAAGCTGAAACCTAAGGAGGAAATATCAAAAGACCTGTAGTAAGGGAGGAAGAAGGTTAAAATGTGAATAGGAATATGAGACATTCATTAATTCCTCTGTGCTAGGGAACAATAAGAGAAGGTAGTTATAGGAAAGGGCACTTGCAGGTTACATTAGTACTCATGGCATACACAACAGAGAGAAAAGGATGCTATATGGTAGAGTGGTTACATAGTACTCAAGTTCACATTTCAGATCTGTCTTCTATTCCAGAAAGTTTCTTTAAGCTCAGGCCTGTTTCCAGCTCTGTAAAATAAAGCGAATGTCCCAGGATATTTGCCCTTCAGTACTATCCTTCTTTGACACTTTAATCAAGAATTATGAGACTCATTTTCTCATGATTTCATGACCCCAAATACCTAGAACCAACTATTTTCACAGATAATCAAGTAGACTTCTAATATCCTAAGGACTCTAGGAGTGAAAAGTACTAAAAGAGCATAGACTGTGCCATATCTTGATCAAAAGACAGTAGCATTTGAAAGTCTATAAAAATCATTTTAGGTAAAAATAGAAATATCTGTCATATTGGGAATGGAATGCTCATTCAAAATAAAACAGTAGCAAGTTTTACCTTTCCTCATGGATTAATTCCTTGGCTCAGTCATTTATCTTAGGACCAAGAGCATGTTGTTGCCCTTGGGTTGGTCCACACACTGCCTTGATTCACACAGTGTTGTTATGGCAGTCTTGTGTGAGTAGGTACCAGAAGACCTCTGCTGCCAGTGTTGAAGGTGATTTCTCTTCAGCCTGTCCAAGTAACAGGGCTGTCTGTGGGTAGTTGAGAAACTAGAGATAGGATAATTCATCTGTAGTCAGACCCAGCACATAGTGTAGGTAAAAATTATAATCCTGTGTGGCTGACAAATTCAGTATCCAGGTGGTTTCTCATCTCTTCAGAGAAAGCTCAAGTAGGTTATCTACATAAAGGCCCCTACGCATGAGGTCATTAGAAACTTCTCAATTATGTGTAGCTTTCTGGAAGTTTTATAACAATTGTTAATCACCTTGTTTAATCCCCACAATAATCCTGTGAGGTCAGTATCATAGCCCTATATGACAAGAGGAAACTGAGGTATAAGTATATTGATGGGGTTAGCTGTTTCTCACAGGACATTTTTAATAGATGCTGTAAAACTCCCACCTTGAAGCTCCACAGTATCCTCTCTATGGCTGAACTCGTTCTATAGGTTAAGGCATTCCTGAATTTTAGCACTCCTTTTTAAAACACAGATAGCCCTAGGACAGAAATCATATCAAGCTTATTATCACTTAAATATTGACTGAATGATTTTTTAACAAACATTTGCATCTTACATACTCAAGCACAGAATACTAATATGTTAAAATTAGGGTAAAATGAAGGGAGGCTGGAATAGATTTCGATTTGGGGAGTTTGTTTGGAGCAACCATCCTGGTGGGGGTGTAATAATGAAGACCTCGGGGACTCTAGCTCTGAATGAGGGCAGATCCTAAATACGGAATAGTGGTGCAGGTCATGGAGCAAAGAAAGTGATGGAAACAAAATAATTCTTCATATTTTGAACTCGGTTGGCTTATCTGTATTGGACCTACCTCTGGTGAATACGGCAAGATTATTATGGATGGCATCAAACTCATTCACTATTACTTGACAAGTACCTGGCTTTGGGCATTTGCTCATTTCATATGCTCTTATTCTGCTAAATACTTAAGGCAGAAAAATCATTCCCCTATTGGACTTGAATATATGCCTATTGAAACTGAAATCTTCATATTGAGTAAATGTACCAAAGAACACTCTATAAACTTAATGAGGGAGATGAAGAGATATGTGCCAGAAACCTAGAAAATTTAACATTGATGAGGTTATGCCTATTATATGTTTAGTTAAATTGTTGACACTGATAGGATGTGGCTGAGGAAATCTACCGTCCATTTTCTCCTTGTATCAGTAATAATGGTTCCTTGGTGTGCTCTTCTCAGTTAACAAAAATATTCCCCAAAGTTAAATGCAGAGAAAGAAGTGACATAAGAAATACTTTTATTATCTCTGCCCTTCTGGGGATTCCCTCCAGGAATGTTACTTAAAGCAGGGCTTCTCCTGACTGTCAAGTGAATGTGAAGTGAAGGACTCACCAGTTCAGAGGTGAAGTTCAAGCCTCCTGAGAGATGAAGAGCCTCCTAACCCTTGTGCTTGCAGACTCACCTCAGCAAATTCATAA
Organism: Eidolon dupreanum; assembly: GCA_028627145.1. Taxonomy (NCBI): domain Eukaryota; kingdom Metazoa; phylum Chordata; class Mammalia; order Chiroptera; family Pteropodidae; genus Eidolon; species Eidolon dupreanum. The sequence continues at coordinate 45,390,333 of CM053506.1, forward strand.
AACAAATACTGCTCTAGCCTTTCCAAAGTACACCTTATCCTTTTCACATTTTCTGTCCTCTCAAAAACTGATAGAGGTTCTCCTTTGCCTAGTGAATAAAATTTCAATTCCTTTAAGTGCCATTTAAGGCAAAATTTGATCATGGTTTTTGTAAACTGCCAAGTACTATATAAATATTAGTTACTTAAATTGGAATCAAAGGTGGTGGAAAAAGTATTGAATTTGGAGTCAGAGCATCTTGGTTGGAATCTTGTGCTAGTTGGATGACCTTGAACAGGTCACTTAAACTCTCTGAACCTCAGTTCCTTCATTTATAAAACAAGATTCTTGCGATAATTAAATTAATTGGAAGTGACATAGTAATTAGCAAAGAGTGGACACTCAATACTTGCTAATGTAGTCCTGGTAACTGAAGGTAATTTAGTCTAGCAGTTAAGACCACTGGCTATGGAGACACAAGTTCCTTATCTTCTGTCTCTTTTTCTTTATCTATAAAAGAAGATAAAATGGAAGAGGCAAATGAGTTAATATATATCAGGAGCTTTCAACAGTACCTGGCTCATATTAATCCTCTTTAAGTATTAGGGCTCCTGCTGCTGCTAATGTTACTTTTGTTATCCAAGGACCTGACCAAGCCTTATCTTTAGAGCCTTATCTCGTTTTCTGTCTTAAGCAGTAGAGAGCTCCTCTCCCAGGTCATGAAATCCTTAGGATGGGGACTGATTCTTACCTTTAACTTTCATAGGCTTTATTTACTCAATGCCTGAAAAATACCCAATCATTTTTGTTGTTAAAAAAATGTTCAAATGCATGCCTGATACTTCTATTCAGCATTATACTGAAGGTTTTAGCCAGTGCAGTAAGGCAAGAAAAGAAAGAAAGAATGAACAAATGAACAAACGAACAAATGAAAGAAAGAAAGAAAGAAAGAAAGAAAGAAAGAAAGAAAGAAAGAAAGAAAGAAAGAGCATCCAGATTGCAAAGGAAGAAGAAAAACTGACTTTATTTGCAGATGAAATGGTCATCTATGTAGAAAACACAATGAAATCTACAAAAAACTAGTAGAGGTAATAAGTAAATTTAGCAGGCTGCAGGATACAGGATCAAAATACAAATCATTTTTTTTTTTAGTTCCTTCTCTTCAATATAGCTGCAACTAGACCAGTTTAGCTAGAACATAAGATGAGTGAGTGGTGGTGATGGTGAATAAAATGAGAAAGGCAGGTTTAAACTCAGTTTGATGACATGAAGTAACATGAGAATTTTTGCTCACTCTTTCCCTCCTTTGCTCCACTCTTCTCCTGTCCTTTCTTCCTCCTTCCTTCCTTCCTTCCTTCCTTCCTTCCTTCCTTCCTTCCTTCCTTCCTTCCTTCTTTCCTTCCCTGCTTCCTTGTTGCTTCCACCACCTCCCCCTTTCTTATTAGTTTGTTGACATAAAAAACTTTTCTCCATGAAAGTAGGTAGAATTTTATTCCTTAAAAACTAAGGTTTATTATTATTATTATTATTATTATTATTAGGTTAAGTAAATACAATGACCATAGCTAAGGATGTTGCTTTAGCTTACAGTGAACATTCTATGAAAGGAGTTCCCAAAGACAGGCAGTGTAATATCAGCACACAGACACTAGAACTTTGGGTGTCTGGATTCAAGTTCAGGCTTTCTCTTAACTAGCTCTATGACTTTGGGAAGTATATCACCTTTCTGAGGTTCAGTTTGCTTTGTCTTAAAAAACAGGATAATGGTAACATGACATCCTTCTTTACAGGGTTGTGGAGAGCTCATTTCAACAACACTTTTTGAGTTCTTAGGAACTAGACCAGGGCATGGAGATGGACACTCTTTCCCTTTACTGAAGATATGTGTGGAAATAACTTCAATGTCATAAGACAGGCTATTAGAATAGTATAAACAAAGATGGGGGGGAAGAGGGATGGCAGTGGTACAAAGAAGGTGTTAATTAGCTCTGCTTGTGTGGTGGGGACAATTTCACTGTGTTGATATTCAACCCAACCTTAAAGTTTAAGTGGAATTTTTGACAGAGAAAGGGGCAACTTTAATAATATCTTACATCTGTTAAGCACTTTACCACTTTGCTTGGCATAAATTAGTGATCTAAAAACTATAATTTTTAGCTATAAGGGATTATTATTTCTATTGTAGGGTGGTTCTTATTAGCTTAAGCTGCTATTTTGATAAGGCTTGGGAAATTTTGACCCCAAATTACAGCAACTTAGGAAAATTTGTTTATACAAAAATTTCCAAGTAGTTTTCCATGTTGGAGGAACCAAGAGCCTTAAGAACTTGGCTCCTATGAAGGCAAAGACAAAAGTGGGGTGACAATTATTAGGAGAAGAAAATTGGGTAGAAGAAAAAGGACATTATGCCTTTGCAAAAAGACATCTCATTGTATAATTATGACACAACTAGCTAAATAAAAATGTAAAACAATGAAAACCTGGACATTTAAATGCTATTCTAACATGGAACCAGAGAACTCAATCTTATGGAATTTTGCAACCTGGGAATTTTCCCTCATAATTCTGATAAGCATGTGGCACTTCTCTTGGCAGAGAATTGCACTCACAACTCTGGCTTAAACTACTGTGCTCCACAGATCCATGCCTTGGTCCAACACATTATCTATAGGATGTTGAATATTTGATTGATGACGTATTAAAGATTGTTTGGAAATATAGAAAAAAAGTATTTTGGCATTTGCAGAAGAATGGGAAATGGAGCCAAGAATCAAGAATATACCTATAGTTTAGGGTAAAGAGTAATAATGAGGTCTCATAAAAATAAATAACCATGATGTTAAATAGACTGCAGATCATTTGCACCTTGAAGCTTTTCTTAGATTTTGTGCCAGTTAAAAAAAAGTGATAATAGGCCTTGTACTTTATGCCAGAAGAATTGCTAGTATACACGATTTTGTTTTAGTGTAATCAAAGAGACCCTTCCTGCTAAAATTATTTAAGGGAAGAAAAAAAAAATCCATATCCAGCGATAAAGAGCAACCAGCCCAGGTTTGGAAAAGGCTTTCATCTACTCTGCCTGGGGTCATACTGTTTTATGCTGCTCTTGACTTTATTTCAAAGCTAATGCTGGTATCTAAAAAACCTAACAGCTGTAATTATTTTAGTTTTATTCACTGAGAAGTCATTTCCAGTCATGTTGCAGAAATGGATTTGAGTGTTTGCAAATGACCTTTCATCCTGTCCTTTAAAGAAAATAGCATGTATGTTAGAAAAAGCACTGAATGAGGAGTTTGGATGACGAGAGTTCTAAAACTTGGATCTGCCAGTGCCTGAGCTTTTAGATTTTAGGTAAGTCAAGTCACAAATTTTATCTAGTTTTTCCTCTATAAAATGGATACTGTCATCCTTAGCCAGCTATTTTGTTGGACAGTATCAGTTGTGATGCTGGGCGTTGATGTGCCATGAAAATGCAAGGTCCTGATTGCCTTCCTCTCCTTTGTGTTGGGTCTCTGTGTCATAAAATGAGAGGATTCTCCTCAGGTACTTTACAGGAAGCCATTGGTGCTTTTCACAATTTTGGTTTAGTATTACATGTTGGGATACAATACTACTTTATTATTTTTCTCACGACTGCTCTTGTAAATCTCTGCATCTTAATAAAATCTGTCAGTATCCAGAGCTTGTTGCTCACTCTTAGATAATAATAAGCCCTCTGTTTACTGAGATTCAAAACAGTCTTAGTTCAGTTATAAATATAAAAAGTCTGAGGGTAAGAATAAAAACTCTGAAATTTATCAACAGGTAATGCATCTTCTGTGGCTGTGTAACATCTTCCTTTATTCTTTTATCCTCACACCAGGTGAGTTGGGTAGGGAGAGGGAAGAGAAGTAAGAAGCAGGATCATACTTGCTTGGAGGCTACCCACCTGGCTCTGGGTTGCTCTTCCAGTGGCAGATGTTTGGCCATTCTCTTCACAGGCTCTTTCATAAACAGCTGGGGTCCTCTCACTTGTAGTTCTCTTTGATGACAATACATCTATCTCCTGAGGCTGTTCGCTATGATTCCTCCTTCAAATCTTGGACATCTGGAGATTTCTCTTTTCTGGGATCTCCTTGCCTCCAACAAGATATAATCCAAGACAACCCCAGGGTGTTTTTTCTCACTTGGTCCCGACCTCCTCCATAGAAATATGGGTCTTTGACTTATTAATAGTGGTGTAAAGTTACATCCTTGAATCAAGACTTTTTTATTGAGGCACCTAGCAAGCAACTTCAGTATAATCATTCTTTAACTTATTAAATTTTTTAGACATAAGTCATAAATCTGTTCACTTTGACTGAAAATGCAGGGGGCATATACCAAGCTATCCAAGTGGACCATCAAACTCCTTACTTGCTTGAGATGAGGGAAGCAAGTACCCCTAACCCTTCTCCACAGTGGGTAAAGCATTGCAGGCAAACCTAAACATTCTCCTAAAAGAAATCCCCACTTCCTGATTCCAAACTCCTCTCATAACCTATATCTTTTATAATGGAGTGAGATGTGGTCAGCTATAGGTTGCAAATTCAGTTTTTAAATATCTTATCACAGGTCCTGCTTGGGTAATTAGGCACTTATCTCCAAATGTGGGTCTAATTGGTTCTTATTGTCATGGGACTTCAGCTGAACCTGAAAAAAATTCCATTTTAACATTATATTTTTATTAATGTATCCCCAAGTGTATTTTATAGAACACTCCTTCAGAGAAGTGTTCCAAGATTTTGAAAGTTCCTGATCAAACACATTTGGGAAACAAATGTAAGATTTCCTACTCTTAAGATACTCATTAAACACTCTGTGGAATCTATAATGAGGAACCCTCTTTAACACTTTTTTGTTCCAGTATTCCTCAAATATATTTAACCACTCAACTTATTACTATATTGTCTCTTTGCATTTTGGAAAGCCCCTTTCTAGATACAACTTAGAATCTTTTTTTTTTTTTTTTATAAATGAGCAAATATGGTTCCTGATGATGCTTGCACTAGTTTTAGCCAAGTATGTTCATACATGCCTTCAGTGTTTTTCTAAATAAAGAGTTTAATTCCTTACTAATAGAAATAGACTCATTTTCAGATAAATATCTATTTTGGAAATAGCCAGCCAGCACTGCCATGTGTGGGAGGTGGAGGGAGAGAGCCACTAATAATCTTTTTGCCCTACTTATAATACACAGCAAGACAAAATAAAGTACAAATCACTAGAATAGAGGTTTGAAGTATCCTGGTAATTGGTTTAGACTTTGAAATCTTAGTTTTGTTGAGGTATAAAGGTGAAGACATTTTGCCTTGTTCTCACCTAGACCAGATTTTGTTCTTCCTACTTTTTTTTTTGTCATAGACATCAGTTATATAGATTTCAAGTTATTCTAAAGGTTTCTACCTTTGGGCAGACCCAGTTGGTCAGTTCTCAGATAGACATTTTTTTTCTGCATGCAATCCATTTTCAAATGTGTATTATAACTTCCCAGATGTGTTTCTGAATAAAATCTTATTGCATCTGTTATTTCAGTGCGTCTTGATAAGATGATTGGCTTCATGGTTCTTTTTTGTTTTAACATTGCAAGTGTTTATTCTGAGTAGCATCGAATCCCTGCAAGCATGAACTGTACCAGTTTGTCTGCAATGGCCCTGGTTTTAGCACTGAAAGTCCTGCATCCTGGGATTCCCATCCCTGGGATACAAAAAGTCTTGATTTCTGGTGATAGATGCCAAAGTTTGGGGAGAAAGTATAAAATCCTCATGGTAGCCCAAATGCAGACGCTGAAAATAATGCCGTTTGTACTGTCAGAAAGTTGCTGTCACCCCCTTTTTGTTAGGAACTATGATTTGAAGTTCATACTAATGAATCATCGATTACTGTTTCATTCTGACTGATGCAACTCAAGTGCATTGTAATTATGAGTGTTAACTGTCCATCTGTGTTTAACTTTGTGAATTAATGCTTGTGCTTTTTATTAAGATAGTGCTAGTTTAATTTTTACTCTCTGAATATTGTGACCATACTTTCTAAGAATTCAGGTAATGAAAATGGGAATGATTACAATACCAGTGCCAGCATGATCTAGACATCCTACAAAAAGAATGTTCAATGACTGTTATTTTAATGACAAATGGAAGGACTCATACAACTGGATTGGGGAGATAAATAATTAAGAGAGCATCTTGCACAGCATGTAGGAAATAATTTTTAAAAACTTAAAAAAAAAGAATTTGGAACTGGACATGGTGAAGCAGGAGATGTGGAAGCACACAGGGAGATTGAATCTCACAGTTGTGGGATGAGACATAGAAGTACTTCTAAATCAGTTAAAAGCTTTTCTGTCTCTCAAGAAGATAACAAAACAATTGAAAATAGTGCTCATCTTGGGCATACCACATAAACAGGCAGCATGGTTCCCTTCATTGCTCTACAAAACTGGTTAAAGTTATATTTCCTGATTCATAGGTTGCAGTTAAAATGTCATATGGATGAACTCAAGAAGAAATTTGGGGTAACATGGTTTAGCCTCATACATAGTAGAGCTAATTTTGTCAGATCTGACTAACAACCATGCTTTTGGTAGTATATCAAGTGACCCTTTGGATCACAGCAACAAGATAATGCTCCCTCTGTTTTTTTAGTATTTGGACTTGAAAAACAGTTTTAAAAGATTTTCTTGATTCTATGAAGATTTTAATGAAAATCCTGAAAACATAATAGATTGTTGATATATTGTCTAAATACAAGCTATATTTGGCTCATCTTTCTGCATATTGGCAGACAGTGCAACTGTAAATATTGGCATACTCCATTCAGTGTTAAAATTTCCTACCAAATAAAATGAAATAATCTTAACTGCCAAATACCCTGAACACCTTGTCTACAACACTACTAAAAAGGAATGTGATTCGTTTACCTGTGATTTCGAAGCTTTCATAATGAAAGTTTTTGGTCACTTTTAGCTTCCTCAAAACAGGCAGAAACACTTGAGATTTTTTACTTCATAAAATGGAAGAAGACAACCTTTTTAGATATGTGCCTACAAAATGGCTATCATTATTGCCAACCATAGAAAAGATGTTAAAATGTTGTCCTACTCTAAATCATATTTTCAAAGTGTGGGGGAAGAAGAATGTTCTTCTCTAATTTGGAATACACCGTAGATGAGAAATGAGAAAAGGGTTACAGTAAAACAAATTTATTTGCTGTTTCTCCCAAACTCTTTAATGATCTATGAAGGGGCTACAGGGAGTCTAGAAAAAAATTACACCCGAGTTGTTTGATGTTGTGTGTAGGATATGACAAAAACTCATACAGAAGGGAGAAAAAAGATTTTTTTTTTGAAATAATGCAGCTTCTGAATTAAAAAAAAATGTCATCAGAGGATAGCCAAGTTAGACAGGTCTTTCTCAGTTTCTTTACTGAAACTGTAACTTACTTGGAATCCAATTGATTTCATAAGTTGAGAAAAGTTTTGAATTTACAAGTATGAAATACCTCTGTACTTTAAAATCATTTTGCTGAATAAAAGTTTAACTTATGATGACATCCAATCTGCTTCATGGTATTTTAAAAACGATAGACATGTGGGACATAGACAGCCTCTGTATGAATTTATATGTGCAATGAACCTGATTGACAGACTGCTAGTCTTTCAAAATGAGCATATAGATATACAAAGTGGAGGAACATTTCTGGAGAGCTGGACACAAATTCCTACAAGTATAAAATCTTGCTCTTACTATTAAGTAAACTCCAAAGTGTTCCATGCTGAAATGCTTTAGTTGACAGGGTGTTTAGCCTGATGTCACCACACTGGACTGACACCAGAACAGTGCAGTGTGGGCTTGATAAGAGCATAGTCACAAGTCAAACAGAATTTTATGTTTGACTGTATTCAGTTTTACCACAACATGAAGAAAAATAAGAGTGTCCTAAAGGCATCAGGCAGTTCAGAGAAGTATTATTGGAAAAGGAAACGAAAGAGTAAAAATACTCTATCATATCATGCAAGAGAAATATGACAGTTATTTTTTATTGAATTTAAGTAAATCTGTTTCTAGTGTATTTTTCTTCTCCCTTTAAAAAGTCTTATATTTGTATATTTTAAGAATACATAATAATATAGCCTACAACATTTAAATATTCAATAAGAAGTTTAAAAGAGTTAAAAATTCCTGTATCAGAGATTAGAAACATTATAAAAATATTGTTATATTTTGCTCACACATATTATCTGTTTAATTAGTTCTATTAATTACTATTAATTGCTACTTTAATTAATTCAATCTTCGTTTACATAGTAGAATTTATGTAACCAAAAGGTAAATAATATAGAGCAATTTGTAATTTCAAATAAAAACAATTTTTTTCATATTTTTAAACTAATTACATATGTATATAAGTAATTATATATTATTTTGGGTAAATTGGGTCTGGTAAGGATGCTGGGTTGGCTTCCTAAGAAGCTGGTTACTCTACTTGCCACCAGTGTGCTTTTCATGAGCCTGTCTTGTTTTAAGGCAGGAAAGCAAATCTAATTTTTCTTAATTGCATCTTACCTGTTACAAGTAATCCCTCACATTGACCACCGACTATAAAAGTTGCCTTTGTGTTGTTCTTACTAATTCCACATAAGAGTGGAGACAAGGATTCTCAAACCATTTGTATGTCATTTCGGAATCTTTTTATGTCATTTATTTCTGGTTGGTTATCTTCATTTTTTTGTTTGTGCTAATTGAAAAAGGGAAAAATGTTAGATTTTCAGTTTTCTAATAGAAAACCAAAGTAGAGTTGACAATTGTCCAAATGTATCACTAATGTAATGTTCATTACTGCCTGCAACTTTTTTTAACCTGTTCTAAGTAGTTAGAAAATACACCTTTTATTTCATCATTGTACCCCTCGCTCACCCTCTCTCAATAACCCATAAGGATCCTCTGCTCAACTCTTCTTTTTGGTGGTTTAAGCCCTCATGATGTGTCCCTTCCTTATTGCTGACACCTTCTCACATGGGAATCCATACTCTGCTTCTCCATCCTCACATTCCATGTCACCATGCTTAGGACAGAGTATCTCTCTCCTCTAGTTCTTCAATCCTGTTTTACTCCTTACTTATACTTCAAGGCTCCACAAAAATTCCTTCTACTCCTTAGACTGTTTTCTAGCTATGCACTTAGCTGTCTCACATGCCTTTCTACTCAGCTACCGTCTTGTAGTATCCTGTGAAGTTTTATATGCTTTCTCCACAGACAGACTGTGAAGTAGAGATCATGCCTTGTTCTTCTCTTGTATCTGCAAGAAATACCTAGAACAAGTCTAGGCAGATTGTAATTGTTCAAGAAAGATGATTGGTATACAGAAATTTCACTTCTTGCAAAACATGACATGGGAGTAGGCAACTAATAATATCTCTTCTCATGGAAACATTGTCTGTAATGTTTAATACAATATGAAAGCACGAGGTCCTGTTGAGATAAATAGGGTAGGGCAGAAAAAGTAACCATAACCCTGAGTCCTGGGTTCAAGTTTTAGCTTGTGCCTTCCTACTTCTGTGTAGGGACTACACAATATGCAAAATACACATGTATGCACATGCACATATACACACACAAGGATGAGGGTTTGGCCTTGACATACATTTTTAATTTGAAGCCAGTACTTTTTAATAGCCTGGTCTAAAGATGGGAAAATAGCCACTCAGCGTCTAGTTGAGTTATGAGTTGAGAATGAATTTCACAACAAACCTCAATGATTTTCCACCAACTACACCAACCCAAAGACTATTTCTAATCACTTGGTGGTCATCGTATTGCAAAAGAAGCAGAACACAGACATGCTGTCTGTTTCTCTTAACTTTATGAAAACCCGCTGACAGGGAATGTTGAAAGTAAATGATCCATGGTAAAGCATTGTGAATGAAGAGAGAGAGGTGCTGTGGTTAGCTGGGTTTCTCGATTCCTTAGATTCTCAAAGCCAAAAGAAAATTTATCCTCTTCCACTGAGATATAAACTAAATGCTTTTGGTCATTAATCTGCAAAGTTGATGCCTGCCATGGTAATTCATCAAACATTTTTGTGGAGTGAGTCTGGTGGGGCCTCTGGGGCATCGCCTTTGAAATTCAAAGCACTGTTTTGTCCCTAGAGAATTGAGTGACTTTCTCCCCTCATTGCACATCTGGAAGGGAAGTTTCTGCTTCTACTCTTTCCTAGGCTGAGTCAGGGGCTGAAAGGAGCAGCCATCTTTATGAATCATGTGCTTGTACCATAAGGCTCTGAGTACTCTTCCCTGGGCTGTGAAGTGAGGAGAAAGAAATACTGTAGCCAACACACTGTTTATGAGGCATTGTTGTTTCGTATTACAGTTCACCACAGAAAATGGACAATTGCTATTTACAGTGATTTTTATATGGATAAGAGTCACTGCATTAACCATTGTGAAAAACGAGTAGTATCCTTAAGCTTCAAGTCTCAGTTGCCTACAGATAAATCAGGGAATGGCTCTGAAATTTTGAATTCTGATCTGAATTTACAACCACATCTCCTAGCTCAGAGACAAGTATATAATCTGATGAGAATGGGTGTTTCCTATGGAGAGAGTACTCAGTGGGTACTGAGATGTCTTGTTTCTCTAGTAACTGTGTCTGGCAATGCTTTGTTCTTTAGCTGGAGGTCTCCTCTGAACCTTTCAGTTCTCATTGATGCTTCAGTCCTAGTATCAACTTCTCAGGGAGGTCTCCTCAGACCACTCAATTTAAAGACTCTGAACCTACTCACTAATCAGTCACTTTCCATCAGTGTGTCACTTTCTTTGTAAAATTTTTTGATACTGAATTAATTTATTTTCCTCCCTCTCTCCCTCTCCTTCTTCCCTTTCTTCTTCTCTCTCTCCTCCTCCTGCCCTTTTCCCTCTCTTCCTCCCTCCTCCCTTTTCTTCTTTTTTCTTTTTTTTCCCATGCTATTCTATTCATTATGATGTATCTATGGTGTGTGTTCAATAACTCTTATGGAATTAATGGTTTCTTTTTTCTTTTTTGTTTGGCTGAGGTAGCATGCCATTTGCAGTAAATTTTATGTACTTTTCATATTTTTTAAAAACATTCTTGGATCAATGTATTTTAGTTATAATTTACTCTTGTATATTTATCTATTAACCAACTTATTCATTCATTTATTCAACTGGTATTTGTTAGGTATATACTATATGAAAGTTACCTTGGCAAGATATTACAGATGGCAGAGAAGTTTCGGCCATCTAAATGATAGCATTAAGTGGAAAGAGACACATTTGAAACAAATTTTTGTACTTTTTGTGAAATGTTATATCCAGACCTATCTGTCTAATTTCTAATTTTCTTTTCCTAACCAAACCAATTTCTTACTGCTCTAACCACGTACTCTTCAGTAAGGCTCTCTCTTCATTATCCCATAGTTGTGATTCATTTTTGCTCATATTATTACTTTATTCTAGAACTCTCTTTCCTGTACTGTTTTCCTGTTCATATTCTGTGTGTCTTTCGAGGCCAGTTCAGGGGTTTCTTCCTCACTAAGAGTTCTATAACCCCAATAGCTCTCATTGCTCCCTAAGCTTTTCCTTTAGCATATAGAGTTTGGGCCTTCTAAAACTGAGAGCTTTCTACTGATGATGATTTTGTTTGGATCTCTATTTGTTTTATGTATGTTAATATTGAAAACCCAAGTCAATTCTAACTTCTCTGAGACGGCAAACATGTTTCATAATTCTTCTAGGTCTCTGCCAGTATCATAGGTAGTGTGGGGGACATAGTAGCAGTCAATAAATTCTTACTGATTGATTGGTGTCGAAATTGAGTTGTCAGTTCCAGACGGGGTGCTGAATGAGATCAGGTCTGGTAAAAGACTCTTCAACATTCAGCCTCCCTGTAGATCAAGTATAGGCCAAGCTTACGGTGAAAGGTGGTGAAAGGCAAAATTCCAATAGCAAGAGTATTATTAATCTACTGAAGCCATTAAGTGTTGTCCAGTATTAGATTGGACCGGAAATCCTGGTTTTCAACTCTTTCCTATTTGAATGCCCAAGAGGCTGTCAGCAAGTAGGAGGAAATGCAGAATTGGCTTTTAGTTGCCTGAGGAGAAGAGCTTAAATTCCTAGATTTATGGTTCTGCTTTACCTGAAACTCTTATTTTGCTTTTACTTTTATGTAGCAATTGAGTGTACTGTATTACAGTTGGTACTTCTTAAAGAGTCTAAGGGAGTTCTAAAAACAAGTACCAACCAATTTATATAGTAATATTCATAGGGGTCTATACTGAATATCTCATTACATGAGTGTATCCTAGAAGCCTCCAAAAGGTATGATACTTTCAGAAGGGGCTTTAGAGTGAAGAAGGTAGAATTTGTAAGTGTGAATGATCTGTTTATAACCTCTGAACTCAATTATTCTAGCTTTATAAATTCTAGTAGAGAAAGAGGTAGACATAACTTAAAAGAGCAGGCTTGTATCTTGAATCTACTAACATGCCATCTTGCGGAGTGCACGTTGCTTTTTCTCTTTGTCCTAGTTTCTTTCCTATTTCTAAAATAAATGAATGAGTTGAACTTTATATCTTCAGAAACACCTACTACCTCTATATTCCAAAGTATTCACCACTATTCAGGCAATAAAAGTGAACTTGGATATCAAAAGATAACTTAGGCCCAGAATAAATTTTATCCTCACTGTCATTAAGCATGCCCTACACTTCTAGGAAGGTCCCATGGTCTTCTCTTGTGAGCTTCCTGATCTCATTCATGTCCTACCTTACCTTCATTCACTAAAATAAACTCTCTTCATGACACTCGTATCCTTCTCTGTTCATTTGCCTTTTATTAAAATTGTTATTTAATGTGTTCACATTAGTTGACTTTCAGCTATCATTAGGCAGAAACTGTGCCTCATATTTCTTAATATCTTCATCATGCCCACAGTAAGTGGTCAATACACACTTGCTACTGATGACGCACCTTAACTAACTCATGTTGTCTCTGGTGAATTTTACTCCAGCAAGTATGCAACAACAACAAAAAAAAACATAAAATCTAGAAGGACTTTGGATACTTGACTTATAATCTAAAATGAGAACATTCTTTCAGTTTGATCAGTAACATGAAAATTATTTTGAATGATTTTATCAATTTGCTATTTCTGCCTATTATTAAAACAAGTACTTGTTTATCTCCTCTAAACTCAACAAGTATAGGGCCTTCTTAAGAATAGAAACTATATGTTATTCTCTTATATGTCCTCAGCCTTAATTGGGTTACAAAGTGAGTGCTTCATGCATATTTATTGAAAGTATAAATGATTAAATTATATTAATGCTAAAGCTAGGAATTCTGTTAAAGAAAATATTCAGACTCTATGTCCCCAAAATTCCAAGTTGCTAATGACGCTCACCCATTTTAAGGTAATACTTACTAATGGATCCATTTATATACTGGGAAGATTGTTGGATTATATTAAGCATGTGATTACAGGAATTCATAAATCAATGCCTTAGGAATAGCTCCTCAGAGGATAAAATGTAGTTTCTTTTCAGTTTTATTTGATAGCCTTGATCTTGGAGGAGGAACATGTTCTTAATACTTTCAAGTTGGCACAATTGTTTAATTATTATAATCTCACATCCCATACTTGATATTTGGGATATGTCCTAATTTGTCAATCATGTTAAAATAAATCAGACTTCCACAAAAGAAATTATTGACAGATTTTGTAACATAAAAATGTGTGTTTTTATTGCTATCTGTAACATTTTAAGCAAAGTCAAGGCAAATAATCTAGGCAATGTGTAAAAATATAATTAAGAATTTAACCCCATAATTTAGGAAGAGGTTTTACAAATTCTACCCAAAAAAATTCAGTAGAAAAAAAATGGATTAAAGAGGTGACTAGACAAAATTATAAATAGAAAAGAAAGTTCAAACTTACAAGAAATAAAATATTTGTAAATAAAAAATAAATATAAAAATAGTAATACATGCTTTTTAAATATTAGTGTATGGTGACACTATCTTTCTTATATCTTCCTTCCAGAGGTAACTTATTTCAATATTTCTGGAAATCAGTTTTATAATTTTAATATGAAAATATGATAGCTACACTTTGGTTCATTCTATTTTTAGGCATTTATTCTAAGGACATAATCAAAGATGCAGCCAAAGAGTTTTGTAAAATGTTAACAGCAATTTTTTAAGACTTTATTTCTTAGAGGAGTTTTAGGTTCACAACAAAATTGAGAGGAAGGTATAAAGATTTCCCATGTACCCTCTGCCCCTACACATACGTAGATTCCTCCATCATCAACATCCTCTACCAGAGTGATATGTTTGTTATAACTGATGAACCTATGTTGACAGATCATTATCACCCAAATTTCATAGTTTACCTTAGGGTTTGCGCTTTGTTTGATACATTCTTTGGATTTGTATAAATGTGTAATGACATGCATCCACCATTATAGTATTATGCAGAGTAGTTTTACTGCCCTAAAAGTCCTTCTTGCTCCATCTGTTCAGCCTTTCCTCCCACTCATAACCCCTGACAACCACTGATCTTTTTACTATCTCCATAGTTTTGTCTTTTCCAGGCAAATAGAACTGTACATTTTGTAGCCTTCTCAGATTGACTTTTTTTCAGTTAGTAATATGCATTAAAGATTTCTCCATATCTTTTCATGGACTGATAGCTCACTCCTTTTTAACACTGAATAATTAGAATCTAATGGGGGCTACACATAGGTAAATAGACATTTATGGTATAAGTAGTATTGTATTAAGTGCTATGACATTATAATAGAGAACAATAATGATAATGATGACAATGAAGATAGAAACCACTTATATAGCTGTTCTAGTTTCTACTTCTGTGTAACAAATTATATCAAAACTCTAGTGACTAAAACAGCCATTTTATTATGCTCATGGATTCTGTGGGTCTTATCCTTCAAACAGGATAAGATTTTCCCTGAACCACAATGTCTGTAGCCTCAGCTGGAAAGATTTGAATTCAGAGGTGAAATTAATTTAAGATTGGAATTATCTGAAGGCTCATGCATTCATGTGTCTGAGCCTGGGCTGGCTGGGACCACAGGTGAGGATTTCTGACTGAAATGCTAATATACTACTTGTGCTAGCTTCCTCACAATATCACAGCCTCAGGATAGTTGGACTTAGGAATGTACATGGCTCCCAACCCAATTTTACTGTTGTTGCAGTTAACAAGGCAGAAGCTAAATCAGAAGTGTTTCTGACTTAGTGTAGGAAGTCAGGCACATTCTTTTGGTTATAGGTGAGTTACAAGTGCACCCAGATTTAAGGGGAGGAAACATAGTGAGAGGAGTTTCAAGGTCACATATTTGAACATCAAAGGAATCAGAGATAGTTTGTAACTGTACTATGTGCTAGACATTGTTCAGATTGTTTGCCATCAATTAACTTATTTAATCCTCACAACAATCTTTGAAGTAAGTATTATTATTATCCCTCTTTTTGAGAAGGAAACTACAATCAGGGAGGTAAATAACTTGCCTAAGGTAGTATAAGGCAGTCTTAACAAGCTAATACACTCTGGTTGCTATGGAAAAATGCAGGAGACCTACTTAACCCTCAGTTAGGGTGGGGAAGGAGGACTAAGTCAAAAAAACTTTCTGTAATAAGTGATATCTGTATTGCGCCTTGAAGAATGAACAGACTCTAGTTGAAGACTTGAAGGATTAATAAAATGTAGTTAGCTGGGTTATGTTGTGGATGGCTGGAATGGGAGGAGAATGACCCATGAAGAAGAAATAGCACGTACAAAGTCCCCAGGCAAGAGAGCACAATATTCAGGCAATTGCAAGGAACTTTCCAGGGCTGGCTTTTAGAGCTGAGATGTTAAGTTTCAAATAATGAAGCTGGAGAGATAGGTAGGGTCAAATCATAAGGGCCTGGGCAATCCAGTGATGTGTTAAGAGTTTAGTCACCATACTGAGGGATGGCTGGGTCACTGATGTGACTGAATTGACTCTTTTTTTCCCCCATATATTAAGCCATATATTTATTTTGTTTTTAGCTTTTTGTATGTGTTTGTGTGTGTGTGTGTGGTAAGACATAACAGAATTTACCATTTTAATCACTTTAAGTATATAGTAAATACATTCACATTGTTATATACCTATCACTACTATCCAAAATTTGTTTCATCTTGCAAAACTGAAGCTCAGAACCCATTAAACAATAATTCTCCATTTTTCCCTTCTCCCTACCCCTAGAAACCATCCTTCTATTTTCTGTCTCTATGAATTTGACTAATCTAGGTACCTCATATAAATAGAATTATACAATATTTGTCCTTTTGTAACTGGCTTGTTCACTTGGTGCAATATCTTCAAGTTTCATCCATGTTGTAGCATGTGTCAGAATTTCTTTCCTTTTTAAGGCTGAATAATATTCATTGTATGGGAATACCACATTTTGTTTAT
The DNA here is from genome assembly GCA_028627145.1 of Eidolon dupreanum. Taxonomy (NCBI): domain Eukaryota; kingdom Metazoa; phylum Chordata; class Mammalia; order Chiroptera; family Pteropodidae; genus Eidolon; species Eidolon dupreanum. The sequence goes on from CM053506.1 coordinate 45,406,815, forward strand.
TCATTCTTCTATTGATAGATACAAAAGTTGATCCCACTGTTTGACTATTGTGAATTATGTTTCTCTGAACATATGTATAAATATCTCTCCAAGACCCTGTTTTTAATTCTTTTGTAAATATACCCAGAATTGGAATTACTGGATCATATGGCAATTCTTTTTAACTTTTTGAGGAACCACCATACTGTTTTTCATAGCAGCTGTACCATTTTACAATCCCATCAATAGGGCTCAAGGATTCCAATTTATTTGTCCTTACAAGTACTTATTTTATTTTTTAATAATAGCTATCCTAATGGTTGTGAAGTGGTATCTCATTGTGGTTTTGATTTGCATTATCCTAATAATTTAGTGACTTTAATGGATTACAGATGAATCAGAACAAAAATACAAGGATAGTCCAGGTTGAGTGAATGATGGCACCAAGGCCTGGCTGTTAAAATATTGAAATACTTTTACGGTAGCTTCTACTCCTTATGTCATCCCCCTCAGTACCCCTTTGTCACCTCTCTCACCCAGGACTTTCCCCTGGAACTCCTGAACCACCAATATGTCCTACAGTCCCCTAATTAAGAATTAGCTGAGTACATCTGGTGAGGACTCTACAACCCTCTTCTAGCTCAATGGCCAGTGTTCATTCTGATTAGTTGGGCCCCCTACCTGTTGATTAAGTGTTTTGTATGGGTAGTAGAACCCTGGGTAGGAGAACCATTCACTGATATGTGTACCAATGTGGAAAAGATTTTCAGGAGATTGGAGGCAGTTCACCAGAAGTGATGAGTTCTATTTTAGGGCCTGTTTGTATATTCAAGTGGAGATAGTATTCTTGGATCTAAAGAAAGAGGTTTAGGAACTTTCAGCATATGATGGAGTGCCATTAACTGCAGATGAAGAGATTGGGGTGTGCTATGATCAATTGGTACCCTTTCCATTATGAGCATTCTGTAATTTTACTAGAAGCCGATGAGGCCAAAAAAAATTTTTTTTTTCCAGAACAGAAGGGTTGTCAGTGTTGCTGCTTGCAGGATAAGTAAGGATCATACTATATTTTATTGGCAATCCTGATGGCATTTTCTCCATTGGTGGTTTATGTGTAATAGAGACCAAACTGCAATTTTCTGACCTGCCAAGATCTATTATGTCTGGTAAATATAGTTTATGCTTGACAGAATCCACACTTAGGGTGGAAAGCCATACAAATTAAACTAAGGTTTAGGCTAATTTTTGATAGTGAAAATTATTCTCACTTGGTAACCTTATTCAGCATGGAATGAAAACATCAGAAAGCTATTTAGGCTATCCAGTCCTCTTTTTTTGATCAAAATAATAAAAGCCTTTGGATTGGCCCAATATCTGATTCTCATCACACCTGTCTTTCATGGAGCATAATTTTTTATCGTCATAAGAAGTTTTTCATGTTAATAGATGGAGATTAGATAAAAGATACTTTCTTTAAGATAACTGCTGTTGGTCCACTTTGAGATCTATGTAAATCCTACCTGTCTGTGGATTTATAGACAGATACAGTCTATACCACCACATAGTCTTGATACTTTCTCACAAATGATATTTTAGAAACCTTTCTCCATTGTCTGGATCAATTGTCTGGATTGTTAAGGTTTAGTCTTAGCTCAGAATGATATCTCAGTTTTGACACTGTGAGTAGTCATATTGACAGAGATAAAGAGAAAGGCCAAACTCTAAATAATACTGATGACAAATTGGGAATAATTTCAATTGAGTGTATAGTGCATTTAAGTGAATGTTCGGGTAATGATTTGTATTAATATATCTATTTTCTATAGCTTGGTCTCTAATATTATCTTGAAAGTCTCATTTTCATTCACAGTGGAAGAGAAAAGGTAACATTAACTAACTTACTTTATAGTTGAGGATTTGGAAGACTCATTAGGTCATGGTAGCAGACTTGTCCTAGATGGTGTCCCTCAAGTTTTGTGAGACAGAAGATCTCACAGGTCATACCCTCCTCAGTCTTGCCATTTATAGCCTAATGCAGCCAGAATTAATAGAGTGTTACTGAATGTGATGTCACAGCAAGGAAGTGTTCATTTTATTTTAATTTAAAAAAGTATTCTCAGAAATTGAAATTTTAAAAATGCCATTTCATTTATAGATGTGGACACTTGAAGAGACAAAGTTATAGTCCATTGGGAGATTCCAATTCTTTCAGAATCTTTGCCTTTAGGGGGCAGAAAGAAGTCAGGCAGCTGAAATGTAAGAATTCAGATATCTTATATCACTGTTATCTTTCTACAAATGACAAGATTCTTCTGTTTTTAAAGGGTAGTCACATATTGAAAACTGGTAAAAAAGTATTTCACAAAGTTGAAAATTGATTTCATAAGGATTCTTCATAAAAATCATGTTGGAGAACAATGTGTTCCTGCCTGAGGATTAAGAACCTTGTTTTGTTTTGTTCACACTAGAGTTAGGTGGTTCCTTGGATGAAGACCCCATGTTATATTTCAGTCAACTCACCCAGCTCTGTGGTGAACAGATGATTCCATGAAACTGACCTTCTTGACTAAGCACAGAGGATGCATGTATGACATGCAAATTGAAAGGAGGATTACCACCATTGCTACTATTCCTCTACTACTGTTATTATTACTAATTTTAGGAAGGGGCAGTGTTGTTGTCAACCTTATTGTGGCTTTTTTGGTAATTGGTTGGGTGAAGGTATGCCCAAGCCTGCATTAATCACTGGAAAGCCTAAATCTCCCCACGGGATTTCTTCCATTGTCATTTCCTGAGACATGTTAGGCATTACACACATGGCATACAAAATAAAATTTAAATCAAACAATGAAAGTGATGCGATTCATCTCTTTTATGCTTTCTTCTGGGCTTCATTCCCAGAACGAGAGAAAATCTAAGAAAAGTGGGTTTTTGAGTTCCAGATATGCTTCTTCTAAACTCTCTACTTAGAACTAGTACACCCCCCTGACCTTGAAAAGGTGAATAAATCCACATTACTCAGATTAATAACTACAGGGAGAGGAAGTAAGTACAATCTCCTCTGGTGTGACTAGCCTGAATGAATTAAACCATATTTCTACGTCCATGATCAGCTCCAAATTTTCAGAGCTCCTGCTCAATTATGTCACCCTATTGTATCCTTGGCTGGCGCTCACAATTGCCTTATCATTGCTTGATTTTTTAAATATAATATGCATCTTTGGATTCATAGCCCAAATATCTCAGCTGAAACTTCCTTTGTAGTTTATTTTTTTAGCAGACAAATGTGGTCATTGCCCTTCTGCCCATTCAGCATGGGTGATCAGGATGAGAATGAAATACAGACTTGGCTCACCAGAACACAGCCTGGGCATCACTTCTATGCCAAAAACATTGTCACTTCATAACACTGACAATAGTCACTAATGAGTACATTTCAGTTCATTCCCCAAAGTGTGCTACCTCCATACCACATGCATTAGAGCCATTTATGTTCTTTTGTTTTTCTTTTCTGTGGTGTGTGTTCCGATTAGAGTCTCCTATTATTTTCCCTTAATCTAAAATTTTCATTGGCTTATTCTAGGTAGATTGTCAAATTCTTTGAAAATGCTTTGTAGCTCTAAATTTAGTATGGTGTCTGACAGTCAGTAATTGTTTATCACATGAATGAATGAGTGGTTTTTGAGCATTTGTAAACAAAAAATAATTGTGTTCCTAAAACAGTGTGAAACACTATTTTTAATTGAATTAGTGGGAATAAAATATAGACCACATAACTGTAAGAGCATCATATATATATAAGGAAGGGTAACACTAATAGCACTTAATTTTTATTTTATTTATTTATTTATTTATTTTATTATTTATTTATTTTATTTTATTATATTTTATTTTATTTTATTTTATTTTATTTTATTTTAAGCCTGCCTAGTATAAAAGATTCTCTGTGAAGAGAGGAGATTGAAACCAATTGGTAGATTAGAGTTAATGAGTCTGTTGAGAACCTTAGCATCCTACTATGGGCTACATTCTTTCCCTGGAACTCTTATGTGTTTCTGATTAAAGATGATGGCTGGAAGCTGTTATGTTTAAAGGGCTAGAGAAAGAGGGCATTCTACACTCCTTGTTATTTTATTAACCTCCCCTCCTATTAGTGTCCTCCTTCCTAATTAATTATTAGGCTTTTGTTGAGGAACCACTAGAAAGTAATATGACTGTAAATATACAATTCAATTATATTACGAAATATATGGTTTTTGAGTATTTTTTACTCAGTCTACCTGCTTTTCTGACAAATATAATCTCAATTTTTCTTGCTTTAAATATTATACAAGGTAAAGGAAACAGTCTGGGTTTCCTGTCCCAGATGATTAAAACAAAACCAGAAATACTGCATGGCAGGAAGGGATGGGGGACAGAAGTAAGGACACCATTATTCTTTTTCTTTTCTCTTCCTTGGAGGAAATATTGGCACCCAAATATTCAACAGTAGGAAGACATTTGGAAAGCAGCTAGCCAAAGGATCTGTGGTAATCAGGAGTCATAAATCAGATATGAGAGGGAGAGACCATATGGTGGAGAAGAAAGTGACGATGCAGTTCTTTCATCCGTAGCTGTTCAAACGTGTTCTCTTATTCAATAGAGTAAGGAGCCCCATTTCACCCTTTCCTACTCCCCTGCTGAACCTTCGAGAATATCAAATGAAATACCTTGCTCTTTTCTAAACACTTCTGAACCAGCAAGACGTCTGTGACCTGGAGGAGATTTGGGTGAAAGCCAGAGAAATGATTAAACAGCTGGGGATGCCAATGATCCAGTGGGCGTTTCCTCTCTGCACCTCCAGAATTGACTTATGAGAGGACAGTCAAATAACTAGATATGTGTTTTTTGGCCCAGGGCAGACAAGAAGTATGGGCTAACTTGTCTCCAGTTTTGTTGCCAACAGCCAATAAATTGTGTCTTTCCTCCTCCAAATGGGCTGTCAGTATATATATATTTTTAAGTTTTATTGAAAATAGTTACCTTGAATTTATTTGCACTCATATCCCAGAGTGCCTGAGTAATCGCAGACTCCACTTGCTGTAGGCCCGCATGAGTTTTCAAACAGTCTCCACTGCTCCACAAAACTCCACTTTACCCAGTGACAGAGATGGGCCTCCTTTTTTTCTCAACTTGTCTGCGTATCAAGAGGGTGAGACTAAAACTTCTTTCACTGGAGACACATCACCTCCCATGCTTGTTTTTGACTTCTCTTTTGGGTGTATGAGCCAAATCATTTTATTAAACTGTTTGTTAGGGGGCAGATGAGAAATCTATCTTTCCCATTAGTCCCTAGGAAATGACCCCAGCAGTTGTGGAGGGAATTGGTCAAGCTGTTGCAACCATCCAGACCAGAGTGGGGAAGGAGATTGTGTTTTGCTCAGTTGTCACAAAGTCGCAGGCAGCTCCCCAGGAGACCTTCAGCCGACAAGGCCCTGTTTTTGTTGGCCACCCCTCTGTTAGGCTGAGATCCTTCACGCTGAACTTCAGAGCCAGCAAAGGTTGTGGAGCTATATATCCGGCCAGGGAAGTGGGACAGGGGCCACAAGCATTGGAAAGCTTTAGTTCCTTGCCCTTGACACTCCATATCCATGTTTAATTAATTTCCTAACTTTGGGGGAAAAAGATGAAATGCATCAGGCCAACTGACCACTCCATAATTTGTTTCCAAGTTTGGCTGGACATAAAAGTCTACCTTCCTAAGCCACAAAACATAATTTATTTTATAATTCCCTCTCGGCATCAGGTCTGGGCTAACCTTGAGTTTAGAGGCTGTGCCTTTGCTTCCTGGAGCTAGTGGTCACAGTGTGTCCTTTCTTGGCAGTGGCCATGGGCCCAGCAAAACAGACCTCTGAAAGGCAAGCAGATTAATCATTCTGAAGGCATCCTAGCCTCAACAGTCCCCTGCAGGATGTCTGAGAACCTGAGAGAGAAGACTTGTAGTTTACAAGTGGCAGAGGGAGATGTCTGAATACTTACAAAAAGAAGAGAAGAAAGAAAGCAAAAAAAAAAAGAAGCCTTTAAAATTGTACATGCTGGAGTTTTCACTAAACCAAAAAGTATTCCAAAAAATATATTGCCACTCCTACAGCAGAAACTGTGATGAGTCCAACCTTTTTATTACAATCAGGTTTTCTCTAAATATATTATGCCCGGCAGGTCAAAATGATTTACTTCTCTATTTTGGGACATCTGAGTTCTATTCTACTGTTGCCAGTATGTTTTCAGCTGTGCCAAAACTGAGCAGGTCTGCAATTCCTTTGTAACATCAAAACGGAGACATTTATCATTGAGATTTATCATGGGACAGCCTGCCAGATGGTTTGGGTATTTTAAAGGTGAACTCTTTGGGCCTTGATTAGCTCATGCGGACTTCTAGTTAAAGACAACTCTATCAGCTGCTCTGTGCAAAGGCAGTGGCTTCCCCTCCACCCAACACCCTCCCTCTGTTCTTCTAGTAATGCAGAAAATATTAATGTAATGGCAGATGTGGCATAGATTTTCATTTCAGGAAGAAAACCAAGCCATAACCAATTCCACTGATTGCATTCTAATTACAATATGACCTCCTGTTGCTTTGCATAGAGACAGTATTCATTTCAGTACACCACTGTAAAACTTGCCGAGTCAACGACCCTCAAAGGGGCAATTGTAAGATTTAAGCTTGGACTTTTTTGCTCATACCAAAGATCTTTATTCTGCCAAGCCTCTGCTGATTGGGCCAGAAGAATGCATTTGATTATATAGACTAAACTTATTGGGAACAGAACCCTTGTGCTTTGAAATGCTTTTCATTCAAATTACATTCAGACATTCAATCTACATTGATTATGATATGGATTGGCAACAGAAATGCCTTGAGTTTTAGTCTGGCTTGAAAGTTAGCTCAGTTCCACACTAGATAACTGCAACTGAGAAGCCGGCTGAGTTTCTTCAACCTTAAACTGGAGTTTCTCACAACAAGAGGGTTTCTCTAGGGAGGCCGCAATTTTCTTATTCTCATCTGATTTATTATCCTAAAATTATTTTTTTACTTGGAGATTTTGGGTCTTCAGGCCTTCCAAATTTAATTAATCTCTGAGAATTATGGGATATGTGTGCACATTTGTGGTTGTGTTAAGTAAAGTGAGTCCTTGACTTTGCACATGGAAAGCTTGGAGAATCTATTTTAGACTTAGATTCCAGGTCAGGGATTTTGTATTGTGGAAAGAAACAAGCACCAGGTGAGTATTTAGGAAGCAAATATTTTAGTCATAACTCCTATCTTGGTGACTTGGGGCAAGTCTCAGTTTTCTTATCTGCAGAATGAAATAATAGTAGGTAGTCTTGAGGTTCAAGTCATAATATAGGTGATTTGAAAATACTAAGAAGCAACATAGAGTTAAAGTATTCTTCTTACTATTATTTATGAATCAGTGTATATATGTATGTTTGTTTGGGAATCTTTGCCTACAGGTAGACCTTTCTGTCTCTAGAAAAATCCTGGCAAGACCAGTCTTCCAACTAGTTGGCTTTTTGCAGAACTCACAGACATACTTAAGTTTTTACTTTGACTTAAAGGTTTTCTTCTGGCCATTCCAGATTCCAGCCTGGAAGTGAGACTGCAATTCTCACAAGAGGAGGGAAGTTACCAGGGCTTCCTCGTTCCAACCTGATGAAACAGCTTGAGATAGCTCTATTCCCTTCATCCAATTGCATGTCATCAGTGGTTGCCTGTGTGCAAGAGACTCTCAAATATAGATTTCCAGCCTCAATAGCATTCTTGAAATTCAGCATTTCTGAGTATATGGTTGCCTTGGATGGCATTCTAGAATCTCAAATTTAATACATTCTCTTTTCCCCACCAAGATAACTGCAACCAGCCTCTCTTCCTCTATTCTCTCTTTCTCTTAGCTACTTCTCTAATTCCAGTCATTTGAGTTCAAAACATTAGGATCTTCTTTTACTTTCTCTCTTCCCTTACAAAGCACATAGAACTCACTGCCAAGTCCTGGGTGTTGTGAATTCTACCACTGAAATTGTCCATTCTCCTTAAAGTTACTCCTTTCTCTTTGGTTTTAATTATTTCCTTCCTGGTCTATGTAATAGCCTCTTTACCTTGGCCTCTATACCAATCCATTTTGTCCTACCCCAGTCAGGTAGGCAACCTCTATGATGGCCCTCATAATATCTATTTCCTGGTATTTGTACCCTTGTGAAATCCCCTTCCCTTGTATATGGGTCCTGTGGTTTGCTAATAACCAATATATTGTGAAAAAGTTGATGGGATGTCACTTCTTTGACTAGGCTACATAAGATTATGACTTCTGCCTTCTTAGAAGACTTCCTGCTTGCCTGCCTTGTTGAAGCAAGATGCCACATTAGAGAAGCCCACCTGGCAAGCAACTGAGGGTGGTCTCTGGCCAACAGTCGAAGATCTTTGGTCCTCCATCTACCAGGAACTGAATCCTGCCAATAACCATGTGAGCTTGGAAACTTCCCCAGTCGAGCCTCAGATAAGACCTCAGTCCTGGATGATACCTTGATAGCAGCCTTGTGAGATATCTGAAGTAGAGAAGGACCTAGTTAAGCTGTGCCAATTTTCCTGACCCATGGAAACTGTGAGGCAATAAATATGTAGTGTTTCAAGCTGCTAAATTTGTGGCAATTTGTTACACAGTAATACATAACTAATATATCAGGATAGCCAAATTACCACCTGACAGTGTCAATTCTTTGCTCAAACATACTAAGTAGTTTCAATATTCTCTATATTTGGTCTTAGACTACCTACCCAAGCTGCTTTCCATCTCTTACTATATGTAATTCTTCCTTTCCACTTTTTACCCTTTGCTGACATTGTTACCATTTCCTGGGTTCTCTTTATGACTAAATCCCATATCGTTTTAAAGGCTCACTTAAATGCCACCTCTTTCATAAAACCTTTTGTGATTCCTGAAGCTATATAGACCTCTGAGCTGCTGTCGTTCTGTAACTTAGGTCACTTTTCATTTTTTACCTCATAGAGAAATTGTTTGAAGGCATTGCCATAGCTCTACTACTGGATTACAGATTTTATGAAGAAGGATGCTGATCCTGATTTATTTTAACATGCCCTCAGGGGTCCCCATATAATGACTTATGGATGGCATGCGCTTAAGGAAGAAGTTATTCATTCATGAAAAGAAAGCCAGTTTGTCCACAGGATAGGAAAAACAGAAATGCTCTGTGGAATTGTTAGTTCATTTAGTTGCTTATTCTTTCATTTATCCTTTCACTCCCTGCCACATGCCAGGCATTAACCTAGGGACTGGAGACAAGACAGGACTCATGGGCCTTGTGCTTGGAAGGGGGCCCTGCACTTGGAGTTTAATGTTCTGTGGTTGCCATTTTGAGATTCTTAATTTTATCTTTGGATTTATATTTTGTAAATGAAGTTCATTGAGATAGTGAGCTATGTGCTGGAGGCTCAAAGAATCCTTCTGTATCTCTCTGCCTCTACAGGATGTATTCTCTATATCCCTTTCTCATACCCTCCAACCGTGGAGGGGGCCTCGGTACAAATAAAAGGAAAGTTGGAGTTGAATATGCATGCCTTGCATGCCAAGTGACAGGGTGAGGACCCTGGGCACCTGTGAGGATATGTACTTGCCTAGTAATCAGACACGATATTAAATAGCAAATAAAAGTACTATGAAAGACGACAGAAAAAATTTTTAAAAAGGTTTTCTCTTGCTTTTTGAACAAAGAACCCCATATTTTTATTGCATTGTACCCTGCAAATTATGGAGCCAGCCCTGACTGGGAACTAACCTAGGAGCTGAAATCTAGCAGGGGGAGACAACAAACAATGTGCAGTAAAGAAGATAACTTGAGAGATCCATAACTGCTATGAAGAGAATAAAACGAGGTGATGTGCTGGCGAGTACCTCTGTGTGGTGCGGGGAGCAAAGAAGATGATTAGGGAACCCTCTCTGAGAAGGTAACATTTGAGTAGACATCTGGAGGAGGAAAAGGGCCAGGCCATATGAGAAATATGAGACAGTTTCCAGGCAGAGGAAAATGCTAGGCCAGAATCCTTAGAGCTGGAACAAGCTTGGCATGATCTAGGGCTAGGCACAAAAGCCAGTACAGGAGGAGCCTAACGACCACAGAAGAGAGGATATTTGGGGTGAGTTTACAAAGGTAGGATGTAGCTGGGTCTTTATTGCCCTGCTGGCTATGGTGAGGAGACAGGTGCCCCTGAGCCTGCCCGGGTCTGAGGGCCTGTATTTTCTCACCTAAACAAACCTCTAAGAATGGGTTTTACTGCAGTGGACAATTCCTGTAGTATTTACCTTAATTTAATTCCTTCTTCTGTATCAATATAGCTAAGTTTGATTCTTTGAAATGGAGGTATTTTGCACAAAGGTATGTTACTTAGAAATTAGGTAAATAATCATACTTGGGCCAAGGAACTTGAAGGTCCTAGAGAAAGCTTTGCAAATGCAACTCTATTTTCATTTCTTACAGAACCTTGAGGTCTGTCAGATTTGTTCCAAAGATCACAAACTGTCCCCTATACCCCAGAACTATTTTATTTGCTGTGCAAGTTGCTCTTAACTGGAATTCTCCTCCAAGGGCTCTGTGATTTCCAGATAGCTGTGTCCTCATTTCTCCTGATGTCTCCTACTTGTTCCTTTTCCCTTTGTTACTGGATCCACCTTCTTAATGGTTTCTCATAAAAAAAATGATACTCTATAGTATAGTGCAGATATAATAATGCTGACATGTAGCTGGATCATGGATCCAAACACCCAGAAGAATCAGATCTCTGAGATACTTCCTGCTTATCCTGTTTCCCAGCCATTTTTTTTCACTGATCTTGGCAGTCAGAAATGGGCAAAGGCAGGAAAGAAGGCCAAGAGTTCTGGTTCTTGTGCCCCTGGGCCCACATGTCTGCTGCCCTATTGTGTGGGCTCCACACACAGAATAACTCAGGAAGACCCTTAAGGCCAGTGATACATCTCTTGCACCCTGCCTAAAGGCTGTTCCTTTAAGGATTTGGGGCTTTAGCTGGAAATCAAGTAGTTTTGTTACTTTTCCTTGATAATGCTAAAATTATTAATCTTTAAAGATAAGTACCATTCAGCACATAATGAGTTAGACTTGTTGGTAATTATAATTTTGAAGAGTTTGAGCTTGCTGTCAGCCAAATAATTAAAGGGGTGGGACTAGGGTGCTAGTTTATTCATGGCAGTTATGCTGATAAGAACTCTTCTCTTAGTGGCAAAAAACGCCCGGTTCTAGGCCCATGCTGCAGTAAAAGGGTTAAATCAAGCAAAGTAGTCCACTGCCTTGTGAAGAGTTCTCTTTTTCCTATTTTTTTCCCTGGCCTTAGTCTTTTCCTTATGATAATTCCATTGTTTTTGAAAAGCCAGACACTCAGACCAGACCACATTATCCATTGATTGAATAGATTTAGGAAGTCTGGATCATTCCGAGCTCAGGGAAGAGCCTCCATTCCTTTCTCTCTTCTGTAACTACCCCCTTCACTCAATTGCCCATGAGCCACCATTTTTTAAAACTTCTTGCATATACTAGTGCTGGACTAAAAGAAATGAATGAAAAGAAAAGAGGAAAAGAAAATGGAAAACTAATGATTCAAGAAATCACATAGCACAAGATAATTCTATTTTGAAATCACAGCAGTAGCACCCAGAGGCGGATGCTCCCCAAATTACTAGTGAAAACCCTTTGATGTATCCAGTTGTAAGAAAGCCCAAGGCACTGTTTTATTATTATTATGAGTGCTTCACATTCCCCGAAAGAAGCAGTTAGCAGCTATTTTTAAATGTCTGTATGTGAGCAAGCTAAAAAGAAAATAAAACCTTAAAAATCCCCAATCCTAAATCTGCTTATTTGATTGCTGGCTTTTACTTAGAATAAAAGCCAAATTCTTGCAATGGCATTTGAGGCCCTCTAAGATCTCTCTGACCTCATCTGTCTCCTTTTCCCCTTACTCACTCTGTTGTAGCTACATGCTCCCCGCCCTGCAGTTCAGGAGCATGCTGGGGAACTGGGCTCTCCCTCAGCCCCTGCCTGTGTGGGATTCCCTGCCTGGATCTTCTCCCTGGATATCTGAGTGGTTCATCCATTCCTTCCTCCAGACAATTCCTCCTAAGTCTTCTGCTCATCGAGGCCTTCCCTTGCCATGCTGTATAAAACCACAATTTTTTGCTTTGGGCATTTGTAAAGGGTCTTTAGGTAAGTGATTAAATTAAAGATATTGAGATAGATTATTCAGGTGGGCCCAATGTAAGCACGAGAGTTTTTATAAGAGGGAGGCAGTAGGATCCCAAACAAAAAAAGTGTGACAGCAGAAATAGAGGTTAAATGACATGCTTTGAGATAGAGAAAGAGATCATGAGCCAAGAAATCTAAGCAGCTTCTAGAAGATGGAAAAGACGAGGAAAAAATTCTTCCCTGGAGCCTCCAGAAGGAACTAGCCCTGGTGACATTTTGACATTAGCCCAGTGAGACTCATTTTGGACTTCTGACCTCCACAACTGAAGGTAATAAATTCATGTCTATTTTAAGCCAATGGGTTTGTGGTAATTTGTTATACAGCAAAAAGAAACAGGACCCAGACTCACAAAACCAACAATATGACCATCTTCAATCTGGTTGCTTTGTAAGATCTACAAAGCTTCTATTTTACTTCAGGGTTTTCTTTATGGCTTAAGGACAGGGGAAACCTTGCTGTATACTCATTCTGGTCTCCCTTGGTTCCTGAGGACAGCTTTTGTCATTTAGTGAAATAAAAGCTGCATTGTGTATTGAGGGGAGGTGTGGTCCTTGGTGTGTTTTCAGATAGTCCAGTTGAGGGCAGGAGAAGTGGTGAGAAACAAATTTATTCCCACCAGGAACAGTGGGATGTTTCTCCCATGTCCACTTAAAAAGCTCTGACTTTTAAGCCAAGTAGATAACTCTCTTCACTTTAAGGATGCGATTGGCTGATGGATTTTGAAAGCGATGTCTTTTTATAGTCATTTAGAAGAGTGAACTTCAGGAGTCAGAGTTCACAGCTTATGAGAAGGGTTTGTTTTACCTGGTAAGAACTAAATTCAAACAGGGCAGGAAGAGCAGTGGGGAAAGTCACACTGTGGCCCGTTTCTATTTATTCATTCATGGAGTTTGCCAGATTTTAATTTTGAGGGATTAAAACATTTAAAAAATTATTCATGTAGTCTTCTCAGCCCCTCTTTTTTTCTCCTCTCTTCTGTCTCTAACTTTGTCTTTCTCATACTTTCCCCTGACCCTCCACCTCCTGAAATTGCCTGTATTTGTCAGGATATACTTGATACTTGAAATGCTTTATAGCTGTATGTATGAATAATGATAATTTAATCAATTGATTAGAAATTCCAAAAGTACTCTTACCCCAAGTGTTCTTTTATTTAACTGACCAGTGAGAAGGAAAGTCTACAAATTACAAAACAAGAGGAACAAACAGGAAGGGGTGGGTGAGGCTCATTTGCATTTGCATATGTTATTTATTTAAAAACTGGAAAAGTGCTGAGTGGATGGCTTTAAGAAATATGGATGCCATTCTGGAAAGGGCATGTGCACAGTCCATACATCCTGTGGAAAGGGGATATCCTGATATTTACATTGTAGTGCCATCTTTTACTATACGACCTATCGCAGGAAGGGGGTAAATGTTTAAGTGGCATCTTTATTAGGTCCCACCAGGACCCACAAACCTTTAACACATCCATGGTAGTAGAGACAGAGGTGTAAACATTGTGAAAAAGTTGTTGATGAACTTTTTATTTTATTATGTTCTAAGTACTTGGCACAGACATGTTGGGATGGGAATTCATTTGTTTTTTTATTTTAAAAATTGAAATGAGATGTATAGACAGTTAGAGATATTTGTTGAGAATCTTCTACTCTAAAGATGTTCCATCCTCTTATCCTCTTTTGGTTGCATAGATTTGTTTCCCTTGAGAGACTAAAGGCCAATCGCAGTGGTTCTCCTCACCCCGCTATACCTCTTGTGGCTGTCATGGGAGTGGAGAGGGCTATGACATCTGTCTTTCTTTGATCCTTGAGTTTGATTGAGGATGGATTGTCAGGTGTCCTTTCATTCATCATGACCCTGAGTGTAACCTTTCTAAAAAAGAGACATACTTGTTTCAAGAGAGGCTTTCCCTGGAGCAGATTTGTGAGCAAAAAGTAAAAACTTTATTATTGAGTCCATAGAACCTGCTCAAAAGTCCCTGGAAATTCTTTGATTCTACCTACTTTTAAGGTACAAAATCTTTAAAGTTTAAGAAAACTTGGAAAGGTTGAAATAACTTTTCAAGATCTCAGTACAGTTGAGTTATAATTCACTCAGTCATCTTCCACCCTTCATCATCTACCCATTGATGTATCCTTTGATCCTTCTATCCATCTAAAACAGTTATTGAATGCCTGTAATTAAGTGTCAATCCGTGCCTCATAAAGCTCACATGCTAATGGAAGGACAGAATACAGGGCGGTGGACTAAGTGGTAGTGTAGAAGTGAGGCAGGTGGAGAGTGCACAGGACAGGGGGTGTGCAACCTGGTTTGAGCTCAGCCATGGAGAGTGGAGGAGGACAGGAAAATATGCTTGGAGTTGCTGGTATGTCCTGAGAAAGAATAGTTATTTGCCAGGTGCTCAAACTGTTAAAAGACTAAGTCCTATCCTGGTTACATTTACTTTTAAATAACGTAACAAACTTAAAATAACTGTTTCTACATTTTTTATTTCATTCAGTCAATATTTCAGAGCTATGAATGCCCAGAGGAGTTGGACATACACCCTCTTCTCACAGGGGAACTTGGCAGAATAATGAATGGATGAATGTGCTAGAAGTTATTAAGTCTAGGTTTTATTCAGTGCAAGTATAACTCATAAATCCTCCTTAACCTTGAGATTTAGTTAATTAAAATAACTCACATTATCTTGTTCTCTTATTCAATTTATAACAACCCTGTAAATAGATTTTATTATCATTTCCATTTTCATAGGTGAGTAAAAAGAGACACAAGAGAGGTTAAGAAATATGTGCAAGATCTCACAACTAGAAGGTGACCAATTGAGAGTCAAAGACATCTGTCTGTCTTTAAATCATGGGTTATTTCTATTGTGTCACTCTGACTTGTGTATGTATGTATGTACACACACACACACACACACACACAAAATATAAATAAATAAATAAATAAATAAATAAATAAATAAATAAATAATATATAAACTCAATAAAGGACTTACTTCGTAACTGGGTGACTGGCCAGGGCAATCTCACTATTTAATCACACTCACATGATATCTTGGAAGGAAATCTATTTTAGAACATTTGTTGTGAATTGAAATATGATCTTTATGTTATCTTTAATTAAGAAGGGCAATATGTTAAATGTAGAATTTTAGACAATCAGCTGGACTCCAGATATAACCAGTTCGGTCACCCTCTGTCTTATTACAGATGAGTGGGAACATAGTTTTAAAATCTCTGCCAGTGTTAGATCAACTAACTCATTGCTTTTCTTTTTTTAAATAAATTATTTTATTGTGGTGAGAGCACTTAACATGAGATCTACCTCCTTACCAAATGTTTATGTATAGAACACAGAATTGTTATAACTATAGACACAAGGCATCGGATCTCTAGAGCTTATTCATCTTATTTAATTGGAATGTTGTGCCCTTTGATTAGCTACTCCCCATTGCTTTTTGATTTTATCCCACACCTAATCCTAAAAAAGCAGGATGCAGAGCAACTGAGTTTGAGGAGAGTCTGTCCTTGAGAAAGGTTGGGAGTAAAGAATGAAATTTCTCATTCTGCGGTCACTTGAGTGTTGGAATGTGAACACCAGTGCAGAACCACAGTGATGTCTATGGTCAACAGAGAAACATCATTACACCACCAGATACTAGCTACATTTGATAGAGACTTTGTAGAACTAAAGAAAGTATCTTTAAATCGTAGATAAATTGTTTAAAACACTCACCTTTGGTCAGTCCTGCTTTCTAGTCATAATTCCAAACACTATGAAGTTTATTGAAAAGCAGAATTCTCATTGATTGTGTTCCAAACATCTGGAAGGAAATGTTCTATGGATATGGTAGTAGAAATATAAATTATTCTTGTCAATATTTACCCAAAAGACAAACTTGATCTTTTAGATACAGGGCAGAGACTGCCCATTCATAGTGACGTGATTTTGACTAATAAGAGCCGAATGTTTGAGAACTAATTTGGCCAGTTTCTTGCCTGCTTTCTAAAACTACCTCTGAAGTTTGCCTTTCTCATTTTCCTTTTTGTTTTTCTGCTGGGTTCTTTTTTCTTCTACAAAGCTTCAAGGTTCTAGCTACACTGTTCAGTTCTACTCACCATCTCCACTGCTGGCCATTCCCTTTCTTCCTCACTCCCTTTGAGAAGTCATTCCCCTCTCTACCACATTCCTTTGGTGGTTACATGCTTTCCTGGTATAGCAGTCAGGTTATAAACATAGCAGTCAGGTTATAAAGATGACCCTAGAACCCCCGCCCATTTCTCTCTCTTCTGGTACTCAGCATTTAGCATCAGCTAGGGGCTCAAGGAATATATTAGGAATGAATAGTTTAATCAATGAATTTTGGAAGCAAACAAAATGAAAAAAAAATATTTGTACCTGGTTACTGCTATCTAGAGACTCCAAAGAAGATCCCATGGTTCACAGTCCAGTTTCATTCAGTTTGTCACCTTGTGTCAGTTGTTCAGGTGATTTTTGGGTAAACATTTATGCACATGTGTGCATGCGCCCGCACGCGCCCACACATACGCATACACACACCGAGGATTAGCATTTACCACATCTCAGTAGTGATGAGATTATAGGTGGTTTTCATATTCTTTCCCTTTGAACTTTTTTTTACATTTTCTGCGATGAGAATATTGTATTTAATGGTTATAAATTATTAATATTACTTTTTACAATTACATTTTCTAATCTAAAATGTTTATTTTACAAAATTTAGAAAATTAATAACATTGGGAGGAAAAAAATTACTCATATTTCTGACACCCAAAACATTCCACTGTTAGCACATCAGCTTTATTTACTTCTATTTTTTTCAATGCATACATTTTGGTATGTAGCTGTGATCATGCTGCAAATGTACATTTTTTTTCAATAAACATCAATACAAGCGTTTTGTGTTATATAATCTCCATGAATTTCACTTTTGACTGCATACTAGTACATCTATTTGACTATTAATACTAATTGCATAAATGACATAAGTGACCTTAGCATCTCCTAATGTGTAACAGCAACGCCAAATGAACATTTATTAAGTGCTTACTGTGTGCTTGTCATAGAGCTAAGAATAAACTGGTAATCAAATGAACTTAACTTCTGTGACTACAGAGGGTAGCACCCAGAAAAGATTTACATTAACAACTCAGTATAGTAAGATTTAGAGTGGACATTCAGACTCGTGAGACCATTTGAAGGAACATGAAATCCAATTTTAAATAAGGGTCAGGGAATGTTTCCTGGAGGAGGTGAGATCTTACTTGAAGCTGAATTCTGAAAAATGTATCAACAACTAAAAAAGTGAAAATGTGGGAAGAGTATTCAAGTTAGAGGTATCAGCATGTATGATGGCTTAGAGAACAGAGGCACAGTTTGTTGAAAGAATTTAACTTTAGTTTTTCCTAAGACTGTTGTGGTGGAGGAGGACAGAGGGGAAGAGAGAAAAACAAGCAAGTAGGTGAAGGAGCTGGTGGCAGAGGTGAGTAAGGGCAAGGTCACAAAGAGCTTTGTATGCCAACTTAAGGAGTGGGGACTTTATCATAGAGACTTGGAAAAATCACTGAAGAGTTTTAAATTGAGGGCTTAAAAGGTTAGACTGGCTTATTGGAAAGATCATTTTGGCTCCAATCCATGCATAGAGGTAGAGAGACCATTTAGGAAGCTGGAACAAGTAATTCATGCAAGAGGTGTTGGTCACTTACTTGATTTCTCCTTTCCCACAGTTGTAATAACCCTGAGATGAAAATTTCATGCATGGGTATCTTGCTGTACTTGGTATTATTTAATTAGAAAAGGTTGAAACAAAAAAAGCTAACTGATCTTAGTATTACAATGTGTTAGGGCCACTTGAAGTCTGAGCTAGTTCCCATGCCCACTGGCCAAGTCATTTCAGTAGCACATAATGGAGATGGGTAAAAGGTACTTTCTTGAGGATGGATCTTCATGGTCTATATGGTTCAGACCAGATTTTGTCCAGATTTATGTATGTCCCAAAATTACATCATTTTCTAAAACTCAGCTGCTTCTCTAAACACAGTGCCAGAGCTGTATAAGTGATTTTTGAAAACTCCAGCATAATTAGGATCATTACACACACATTACAGATATGTCTCATGGACTCACTGGGTTGAAAGTGTTTGCCTAAGGTCAACTACATCATTTCCCTAAAAGAACATTCCTATTCTTCTTCAGACAAATCTTACAGTATTTTAAAAGTGCTTCAGGTTATAAGATTCTACTTTTCTGACCAGAATTCTATTTATGGCATAGTGTAGACCATTGTGGGATCTCAAAGCACATTACTTATAACATTGCTAGTTTCCATTTTCCAGGAGTGGAGGCGGAGGAAAGTAAAACATGAGGATGTCAGAGGCAGAGAATGGAGCCACATTTCTGGCAGGATGCATAATTCTTTGAACTTAACTACAGGCTGGAGGTCTTTGCCCAGGACTCGCTGTGCTCTGTTGGGGCTGGCCACTTTGGAGGCATAACAATGTAACCAGGGCAGAGCTCCCCCAGAAAGCAACAGTGGGGACAGTGATAGAAAGCAGATGGAAGCTCTGGCCTTCACTTGGCGAGAATTCTAGTGAGGAATGGAGAATGTTTGCTAAATCTTAAAGCACCATTGGGATGCCTTCTGGTGCATATACAAGTCACAGGCATCCGTTTGCCAAGGTTTTAGTTTGGTTTTGACTAGACCAAATTACCCTTTGAGTTTTTCTTGAATCTTTGAACATTTCCCAATTTTTTTTTGACTTACCAGCTGGAGGACTGGAATTAAAAATCCAACATTTGAGAATGAGAAAAAGAAATGGAATCTTATTTTATTTGGGGGTAATGGTTGAGGAAGGTGCTTGTGGCTTTCTAGCTTGTGGTTTACTCCCCAAATTGTGTAATCTTTGGCCTAACATGAATCTTAGATGTCATTTTATCTTTCCTCCTGCTTCTAGGTGGTGGTGGTGGGGCGACCATAATCCTTACTGTATTTCAGACAGATGTGGTGTCTTCTGAGGTAAGGGTTCAGGAAGGAATGCTCACCACCCCATCTGATCTCTGGTTCATGTTTATAGGGTTAACTAGTCATCCCACATGCCATATATTTTTAAAACATATACAGTTTACACATAGCTTTATATTCAACAATTTGTGGTTGACAGGGAGGGACACAAAAATCAGAAGTCATGTCCCTTTTCTTGGAGGACTCTGTGTTTCCTAGGTGAAAAAAATGATCTGTGACTCTATAAATATAGAGAAGTGTCCTAACACTGGTTACAAAGCAGTAAGTTAGCTATTTGGGAAGGAAGATGGAGGTAAATTGAATAGGGAATGAATCTACATCCTTAGTCTAATAAGACTCTGAACTCACACAATCTTTAGTAAGTAGCTTTGATACTTCTGTGATGCCCCTATGCCCATAGACATCCTGCCTCTCCTCAGTCTAAATCTCTTTTCCTTCTTTTCTCTCTTTTACCACCTTCTTTGTTTCATTTCCAAATGTTAAAAGAGCAATTTAGACTTA
This sequence comes from Eidolon dupreanum, assembly GCA_028627145.1. Taxonomy (NCBI): domain Eukaryota; kingdom Metazoa; phylum Chordata; class Mammalia; order Chiroptera; family Pteropodidae; genus Eidolon; species Eidolon dupreanum. Next base: position 45,426,647 of record CM053506.1, read on the forward strand.
TTGACTTTCTTCCCATCTTCTTGCCCTTTCTCCTTCTCATATTTCTTCACTCCTTGTACCCTGACTTCCTTCCTCACCTTTCTTCATTTACAACTGCTCTTCTGGTTGGCAATCCAACATCCTCTCCACAGTCCTTACCTTGTTGACTCTGCGGGTATAGCCTAATGATCACCCTGAACCCTGTCCTCCCTTATCTTTCACAACACAATTCTGAGTTTCTCTCATATGGCCACCGCTCTTACAGTTCTCTTCACATCTCTTCAGTGTGGTTTTTCCTCAAGATTCTGTCTTTGAGCTCCTTCTTTTTCAAAGTCTCAGTGCCTTTGGAGCCTGTAACCATCTCTTTTATACAGATGCCCCCACGATTATTTTTCCAGCTCTGACATCTCCATGAGCTCCAGACTGCACTGAAATCTGGTTCTCAACTTCAAAAATATTATAAAGTTGATCTATTTTATATACCATGTGTCTCCCTTTGCTAAGAAAGTAAGCTCCCCAAGGACAGGGATTTATGTCTGCATTACTGTTATACCCCTATTGCCTAAACCCATGCCTGACACACAGCATTGGCAGAATAAATATATGTTGAACTAATGGATAAATATTAACTGCAACATTTATTAAGCACTTGCCTTGGAAAAAAAGTTTCTAAGCACTTTAGTTTGACTAAATTTAAGCTGATTACCTTATATAATCATGATAGAATCCTGTGGGATTGGCACATTATTAACCCAATTTTACAAACAAGGACTTTGGAACACAAAAAAGGCAACTTTATGAGGTTACATGACTGGTGAGAGATAGAATAGGCTTCAAACCCAGGCAGAGGAAACTAAGTCCAAGATTGCAGCCACCGAGTTCTTCTTGGATTCTGTGTCTGATTGCTGCCACTTACTAGTTGTACAAACTTAGCCAAACCTCTTAAATTATCTGAGCTTCAGCTTCCTCATCTATTAAAAGGATATCACTTCTGACTTCACAGTGTTATATGCCAACATATGTTATATGTTGGCTTTGCCAGTAGTATAATTCAGCATCATTGTTCATCCTTGAATAAGGACCATTAATATTAATGGAGTAAAAAAAAACAACAGAGGTTCTGTTAGGAGTTACAAAGCTATAAAATAGCAAAACAAAACAAATAAACAGAAAAAAAACAACAAACCACAAGTACTGACATTATGGTGACATCTTCAAGGAATTCGCATCCACATTGCCATGTTTCCTTCCTTCCTTCCTTCCTTCCTTCCTTCCTTCCTTCCTTCCTTCCTTCCTTCCATCCATCCATCCATCCATCCATCCATCCATCCATCCATCCATCCAGTATTTACTGCAGTCCTTTCAAGTTCTAGACCTTGTGCTAGAGACAAAAAGACAAAGAAGGTAAATCCATTTGGTGTGGTGAGGGGATGGATGTTTGATGAGAGATTAATGCCATGGTGCATTACAGTATGGGGGTGCTAAACCACACAAATGTGAACTTAGATGTTTGGGGAACCCGAGGAGCCAAGATCTTCCTGTTGTGGTGGTGAGGAAAGCTTCATGGATGACATGACCCTTGATCTGGGTTCTGAAAGATTAAGATCTTATTGAAGACCTCAGAATTTTAAGAATAATATGAAAAAAAGAAAAGTCCCACTCATACCTTACATCGTATGCTTTAAATGGTAATAATCAAGAGATAGATTTAGAGTCTAGGCAAGAGATAATGATATTGACTGAAGTTCTTGAGGAAGGCTATAATGAGAGAGCCTTAAAAGGGAACTTGAAAGGTTTGAGGAGCAAAGAAAAGGAAAGAGTTTATTCTATGTTCTCCTTTTGTGTTTAAGACAGGTAACTCTGGACTCTGGGAAACTGGTTGAGACATGATTCATCAGGTTGCCCCTCCCATGGGCACCTTAAAATCCTTTCAGGCTTACCTGCGATGGATGTCAGAGAAGGCTTTAAAGGTTGTTGTTGAATCACTAGCCTGGATAAGCAACGGGGAGGCATGCACTTACCAAAACAGGAAAGTGGCTGGTAAAAGAATCTCATGTTTGGTTTGGAGACTTCAGGATAGTGAGGTAGGGGCAGGTATCTGTAGTTATACAGCCAGACTCAGAAGAAGAAGAAGCTGAGACTCTATAAGCCTTTGGTTCTTTGGCTGTGGGTCTGAAGGAATCTAACAAGATGTGTAATCCACTACCTCTCTTTGCTTCAATTCAGGACCTTTCCTTCTCAGAGTCTGTGGGAGGAGACCTACAGGGGTTCCATGTGTCTCTGCCTTTGTAGTAACTTTATTTCTTTGCTGGAGAGAACAGTTGTACATGCTTCCAAGAAACTGGTCTAGGGACCTTCTGGTTTTCCAAAGGTAATATTTCTACTTCTCTGTGAACTTCCTGAGGCTCCATTTGAGTTTTAGAGCCAGGGGTTGACATAAAGACAGTGCATGGTCTGAATCTTCTTTCTTATGCCTGTTTGATACCTGCCTTTAGGGTGTTCTGCCCAGAAGAGCTGTAATTCCATTCTGAGAAAAGAGAGATAAGGCTGGGTGCATCAGTTTTTGAGAAGTACCTTGATATTGAGGAAAGAGCTTTAGATTGGGAATAAGGAGTCTTAGGTACAAGTTCCTGGGTGTTTCTGTGTGATCTATGATATATTCTGTTTCCAACATTCAGGGCTTCAGTTTCTTTTATAAAATTAGAGTCCTGGACTATATAATGTCTAATACCTGTTTTCATGTTATCATTCTCTGATCTTTGGGGTGTGTATGTGTATTTGTATGTAGGCACCCAAACACATGCAAGTTTTTCAAGAAAGAAAGATTAAGGATAATATCCCATGCACATTATTATCACCATATGTGTGTGCATTCCTGACACAGCTATAGGCCCCACTCATGCCATATGCTTCCCACACTTGTCAGCCTGGCTGTCCTTTATTGCACATCACAGATCATCACACCACATGTTCTCATGTGCATAAGATGCGCTGACACAGACTAACTCTATGCCTTGTTCTACAGGCTGTTTTTTGAGGAATCCTAAATCCAGCTGCAACCCCACACCTGCTTGGCTCTGTGAAGGGGAAATACAAGAGTAGATTTCCATTCATCCCACACACATTTTGTGAGGCAGGTCATAAGAGGGTTTTGTGAGGTTCCTGTTCTCTATATCACATTGTAGTATCTTAGACCTGGGAGTTATGACATAATTGGGTAGCCCTTCTGAACCAGGTTAGATACATACCAAGCCTCAGGGAAAAGCACACTAATTATCTTTGACCATCCAAATTGTACTATCACTTGAGGATGAAGCATTAAGCTAATATGGTAGAACTCTAGAACATATAACTAGGTTGAAAGCTTCAGAAAGGGTACATTTATGGCTCTCTGTAGGTAGTTCCACAAATGGCCCTTTCTCTGGAGTGGAAGGGAGTATCTGTGAAATCATGCTTTCTCAGTTCCTGGTGGGGTTCCTCATGGATATATATCAAGTTTTTCAGAGATTTTTACCCCTTTTCCCATTTAGAAAAAAGAAAGAGTGTAGCTCGCTGCTTGTGTTCATTTAACATCACACATAGGAATGCTACATTTTCTGAGATTTGAGATTTTTGGCAATCAAACTACTAAAAACAGAATGCTATAAATAGAATGATGTCATTGGTTTTCAAAGAGTGTCAATATACTAGAGTGACATGAAAATAATAATAAAAACAAGATATTTTGTGTAAAACTTTGGGGATGAAGTGAGGACTGTAATCCTCAAGTTATCTTGGGGTAAACACTGCAGCCACAGCACTACTGGTGACTATTCTCAGAGCAAACGAGAAATGGGTTAAACACGTAATTCAAGTCAGCCCTACCACTTCTAGGTGGCCTTGGGCAAGTTATTTAACTTCTCTGAGCTTTATTGTGCTAATCTTCATGAAAAGCTATTACCTACCATGTTGTCTCTTTCACAGGATAGTTATGAGATTCAAAGAAGTTCATGTTTGTGAGAGTATTATATTAACTTTATAAGGCCATATGACCATATGGAGACCATTCTTCATTTCTATATGATCACATGGGTGGGCGCACCTTTATAGCAAAGCTCTGCTATAAAACTGTATACTGCCCCATCCTGATCAATCCTACAAGCCCAGGACCTGGAACCAGTGCCAAATTCTTATTAAATATAAATGTAATTAACAAATTATTAAAATAATTTTGTAATAAATTCTTAGCCAGTGGTTATGATTTGTGGAGAGTCAAGGACCCCTTGGAGGATATGCTCAGCACCATGGAATCTCTCACTGAAAAAGACCAAATGGAAACAAAGCAAAAAAACACTTCCAAGTACATATAGACAATTTCGATATGTAACTTCAAAGAGCTCACTTAGCAGATCTATGTGTCAGAGTTTAATAATCCCTGAGGTAGAGATCAAATAATTATAATAACATTTCTACCTCCATGGCAGAAGCTATATGTCTCTTTCTCCTCTTCTATCCCATTTCCCCAGTGCTTAGACATGCATCCCAGTGGCTTTTGTTAGGAAATAATTGAGGAAAGGTATGTGTACCTGAGTGGATGTGTATGTTATCTATGTGTGTGCATGTATGTGGTACAGATGTGTGTGTTTCTACTATTCAATCATGCATTTCTATCTTTAAGCAGTTATAATATCATAATTAAGCACTATTTATGAAGGAGGACACACAGTGTATTTCCTGGGTCATAAATGTTTCGCTCACTAATGAACTGGACATGGGTAATCCCATTGCTCTGTTTTCTACTTGTCTGACTCCTTTCTGCAGGTTAATTTTGGCAACATATCATATTTTCTCAGTGGGATTAGCTGAGAAAATACAGATTACATCAACAATTTGATCTCTCTGGATACAATTTAGTAGCCCTGTCTACTTCAATCATAGCTGGGGTCACACCTGCTTGATATATATTTTTAAACTAATTCCTCTCTAGATCAATCTTTCTGATCAGCACAAGGAAAAATGGTGAAATTACTGTTTCATATCTATTTTATTAGCATGTCCTTCAGATGCTCCTTATTCTTCCAGTGTAAAGGGAAAGAGTTCTAAGTACTGTGCTACATACTTTGTGTTTATTTGCTAATTTATTTATTTTATTTTAAAATAAATTTCTAAAGTGAGCTCTAACATACTTATAGAAAATACACAAATCCATAGTGACGACTTTATAAATTATTATAAGCTATCACTATCCAGATTTTAAAAACTAGAATATTACTGCTACTCCCCAAAATTTCTCTTGTGTCTTATCCTAGACATTAGTCCTTTTCCTGCCTGACATGTGACCAACATCTACATTTAACATCATAAATCAGTTGTGCTTGCTTTTGAATTTTATATTAGTGAAAGAATATAGTATGTGGTTTTTTTCCTATTGTTCTTACTCAACAATATATAGTCTTCTGTAATATTGGAGTCTAGTGTATCAGTCTTTTCTTTTCCTTGTGGAGTCTTTTTCAGCAACCTTTGTCTATTCAAGGGTCTTGAAGGTATTCTCCTATGTTATCCTTTAAATGTCTATATTTTACTTTTATATTTAGATCTACAATATATCTGGCATTTATTTTCATGTATGGCATGAGATAAGGGTTCAAGAATTAATTTTTCATGAGAATATCTGAAATAACCTTTCACTCCTCACTGCTTTCATCATAAATCAATTGTTTTCCTGTATGTGAATTTATTCCTGGATTCTGTTAGGTTCTATTTATATACTTATCTCTTCTAGATAAATGACACAATCTCTTAATTGCTATGGGTTTATAATAATACCTAATACCTAGTCATGTAACAATCTTATATTGGTTATTCT